>JAOYSI010003936.1:0-14714 GCA_025775065.1 Hiodon alosoides
TTTACATTAAGGGGATGAATACAATTGTGGGCTCTGTAGGTGCATGCATCTTCAGTAGAGTAACTGTTCTTCAGCTGGCAGGGCACTGTATCCAAGGTGGAAAGGACAATGACTTTTGTAAATAAACCACTAGCCAGCAACTTTTTGTTTACATGTAGCAAGGGTACGAAAAAATATGGAGGGTGTAGAATATGGTACCATAGGGCGGATAAATACATACTTATAATTAGAAAATATTTAATGGTCTAAAGACACAATGAGACCAACCAAAGATGGGTGAGTACAAATCATCACATCGAAGAAATTATATGATTAAAATACATTTTCAAACCTTTTCGTTTTTTTGTTTTTGTTTTGATCCCTATTTAATTCCCTATTTTTCAAAAACAATTCTGATCAGAGCGTGAAGAAAATCTTCGTTCTCAGAGAATCCAATACCAAAAGTGATGCGAGGCTGCCTGAATGATTATCGTAATTAAGGTGACCCACTTTCACTGGGGATATACATTTCTCATGTATTGATTTGTGGCAAAGGAGAAAGGGTATAAAAAAACCACTGCTCTCAGTGCCATTGGAAAAGACTACAATCAACTGTTGAGAAAACATTCTCTGCATATTATAGGTCTGGTGTAAATTAATCCTGAGTGGGTCTGAAAAGGATACGGCTTTTTCACACTGCAATACTCTTTTAACAGAAATAAAACTGTCCACTATTCTCCTCCTTCACTGATCTGATTCACCATTTCTTTACCAACAAACTCATTCTGATCTGTTTCTAACAGGACAACCTGGCTTTTGCAAAATGCTAATGAATTGTTTCCCCCATATTTTTAACAAGTCTCAAATAACCTGTGTAGCAAGCAATCTGATAATGAAGCAATTAAGCATAACAATCTATAATTACTCTAACTAAATTACCGCACTATAGACTGCGTGCCCGAGTATTAATGAAAGCCTCAAAATCAATAACATCAAAGACACATTAGGTTGACTACTCCAGCTGAGAGGAATTTCACCTGCACAGGCCATTGGAGGTGTGGGAGTTTGGGAATAAACAGTACACCTCAATTTACTACTATTTAGCCAGCCTTAGCTGATCGGTTTGGGGTTCATATACAGAAACCACTGATGATGTGTCTTTAATGACGACAAATTTTACTGGCACACGTATTTTTAGTGTGAAGACATTAATAAATAAATCCATATATAAATATAGATATATCCATATGTATGTAACAACAGACTACATTGCATCGGGATGACTGAATATTTATGTATGAGTTGCTACAAAATGTACAATAATGTGAAATATAAACAGTCAGACAAACACACTTTTTCCTTGTTGTCTAATCCCAGGTGGATCCCCCAAACATCCCCAGAAATGAAAACCATATACTGGATAGATCCCAGTAAAATACAACAATAGCAAAATACAATAACCTATTTCCGATTTAAAAAAAACTCAGTAATATAATTCCAAAGAGTTATTCTAAAGTCCAGGATTAAACCAGTGCATCAAATAGGAGCCCAACAGGGCCCATGCAAGCCAGGAAGAGTGCCTGTGCTCCAGGCTACCAGCTCTGACTGCAACCGGATTGAGGTATGAGAGAGAGAGAAAGGGATGAAGTGCTCCAGGGATAGTCAGACTGGGTGGATCAATGGATATGAGTGTGTGTCAGTGCAAGTGTGTGTGAGAGAGAGAGAGAGAGAGAGACAGAGTGAAAAAGAGTGAGCGATCCTTACCTCCTTTTATCCTGCAATGGGAACGTCCCGTCCACTCCCTCGGTGCGTTGAAGGCTTGCTTGTCCCAGCCCAATAGGGCATCAGGAGCGCTGGACTCACAGGGGGCAGCCCTTGATGATGAGCTCCATCACGGCAGCCAGTGGCCGCGGCGGGGTTACTGAGGGTTGGCAGGAGGCAGAGAAGCCCTCTCAGTCAGCCCCGGCAACATCCCTTTCTCCTCCGCCCGTTAATTATGGAAATCCTGCTCTCTCACAATCTCTCCCTCTCTCCTCCAGATGGATACTCAGATGATCCCGCTCCCTGTTCTCCTCAAGCTCGCAGTGCCCCATGCACTGTCTTTCTGATCGGCTGTGTACACAGAGCGTCTTTCTTGCTTTCACACCCTCCCTCTCTCCCTCTCTCTCTCTCTCTCTCTCTCTCTCTCTCTCTCACTCCCTCATCAACAATGCTATGTCACAACCCTCCTCTCACCGCCACCCCTCCCCTTCCAAACCACCAGAGCTCGTGCCTCTCTGCCGCTCCCCAGCTCACCCGCCCCCCTCCCTCTCTCTCTGCCTCTCTCACATATGCTCTCTCGCTAAATCCTGTGCAATGGACGGTTCGCTCCTATAACCTCACAGCAACATTGATGCTGTTTCAACACTTCCACTCGGACAGCTTCTCTCCAGAGGGAGAGATAATTAAGAGAACATTAATCCCTCCCCCACCCCCATACCTGCCTCTCAGGCTAATTTGCAAGATATTCTCTCTTTCTTTCTCTCTCTCTCTTTCGGAGTGTCTCAAATTTACATCCTCCTCAAAGTGGCATCATTATTAGGAGTTTTCCAGTACATGCATCTCTGTGCATGGTTCCTAAAGTGAAAAGTGATGTTATGACAATATTTCTGCTTTCATTCCCGCCATCTTCAGCACAGGGCCTTCGACACCCAGTTCTCTCCACCTGGAAAACTGTCTGTATTTACTGCTTTTATGCTTGCTGTTTCCCTTCTTAACCATCACCACGACATCAAGCTGTTACTGGTAATTCATACAGCACAGATGTTACTGGACAGATGTTACTGAAGTATGTCGTGCATGCATGTATTTATATCTCCAGGCCAAAACCTGAAATGCAAAGCTTATTTTAAACGTATTTATGTTCATTTCTATATATTATAAATGTATTATACACCAGTAAAAAAAATAAACAGACACAGCAATAGTATCCTGAACTTTCCTAAAAGGAGAGGCTGTTTTAAGAAATGTCAGTATTCCATTTGTGTGATGGGTCTAGTAGTGTAAATTGCTGTACATGGACTAGGTGAGTCAAGCAATAACCGACTGTGAAATGGCAGGTCTGTCCTATTTTACTGTAAGTGTTTTTAAGATAAATTGGGTGGCTCAAGCACGGGTGCCAAAACAGTTCATCTGCTAAAATTGAGAGTTAAACCATAGAAAACAGGAAATTATTGAAAAAGGAGTAATTTAAAATAGTAACCACATTGCATTTTTATGCATGTTACTGCATGCACAACAACAAAAAAATCTCTCCTGTGTCTAAATTAAAAAATAACAGAGTGATACGTGGCTACTACAGTAACAGCCAGTTGGAAACGAGGAAAGGGCAACGCTGCCTGGGTGTATTTAACACCACTTAGGCAGCTTTCCTCTTGCAACGCTCTGCACACAATGGAAACTTTTGATTTCTAGCTATCGGAATGGAAAGGTGGCTATCATGGTAGCGTGAGGTACGTTAGTCTGGGCCTCTCAGGGGCCGTGTCTGACTGCTATTTTCTCAGAAGAGACAGCAGCGGAAATTTCATCATTCTCAGTTGAGGGGAGTGCCTCTGTGAGAGCCTTGCGGTGTCGTAACGCCTGTGGTTGGAGTCTGCATTCAAAGATGATGGGTCTGAATCCTCCCTCTGAAGTATCCTAAAAACACTTTAAAAGCTTAACATTACATTATGGAATTTAAGTGAGTTGTTGGACGGGCAAGGCAGAAGAAAATTGAGGTGTGATCAGTTATGGTAGTATGGTGGTATGGAATTTGCGTATAAATATTGCAATGATGTTGGTAATACTAGTATGAGGAGCGCCTCCTCATATATGTCGGGGACTTCCCCTGCTGTCAGTGAAAAGGATGTGGGTGTTTTTATTCAGTCCGGGGGCCCGTGGTGTTTTTATTCCTCTCTGTCTATGTCCTCCCTCAATTGCTTTGAGGCTACTCCCAACAAAATCTCTCATAATTTCCCTTTATTCATACAATTTTCATGCAATATCTCTCCACTCCACTATCTGTCTCTATGCTTCAATTTCTGTCTGCATTTCTCTGTCTTGTTTTCTGTACCAACCTCCTCTACCGCCTCCATTCCCTTCCCAGGCTTCCCTGCACTGCTCTACAAGGAGCAGGAAGGAAATGGCAGGGCTCTTCCACCTGTCATTCAACAGCAAGGCTGAGGCATGGGGATGAAGTGAGGCACTGCAGAGGACAGGAGAGGAGAGGGAATTAAGGGTTGTGGATCCAACAGAAAGTCTATATTCAAGCAACACATGGCAGGTCAATGGGGTTCCACGACAGCTTGGTCACACCCTGCGACCAATAGCACGGGGGGAGCTGCCCGGGAGAAAACATCTCAATGAAACAATGAAGGGAAGATGACTGCGGGACCCGCTCCAGACCTCCACAGTCCCGGTGTGGGCCAATGGGTTTCTGTGAACCTTTTCCATTCCGTGTTAGCGCAGGATGTTGATTTGGTAATAGGTTTTTACTGACCGCTAATGTTTTTTTAAGTTTTTAGCTAAAAAAATAAGTAATGTTTCGCCCTTTCATGGATTTGTTTGCCCAAAATACTTGGTAGTGACAATTTTCTCATATTTGTGAGAAAATTTGAATGAAACTGAATTTGTATTCATACCTATATGACTACCCTTACTCTTTTCTATGGAATGTTTACTGGCAATAAAAATCTCAGTGGCATGCCGCTGTAATGTAAGAGCCTCAGGCCCTGCAAACAGATCAAGTATGATCCCACGAAACAGAGAGGAGAGGGTGAAGGAGGGAGATCTGGATGAGAAAGAGGAGGACTAGTAGAAAAGGAGATCAGGCTGAAAAAGAGTTCAAGAAAAGTGAGGATGGCAATCAGGGAGATAAAGGAGGATCAGGAGGATGAGGATAATCGGGAAGAGAAAGTTTTGTGAGAAATCATGTTATCAGAAAAGCCCTTGCACAAAGCGGCTTCCATATTCCCAGTTGGTCATATGTCGGGTGGAGAAGATGCATCTGACTCACAGGCAATAGCAAGGCATGACTTCACGCTGAGCAGCTCTGTTAGCGTTCACTCTGCCCAAAATCCACTTAAGCAAAATAAATCTGTTTCATTGATTTATTGATTGTGACAATGTTTCCAGGAAACCTGCCAAGTAGCTTATTTTAATGTTAAAAATATATTGTCTAAAATGCCAGCAATGCATTAGCAATACATTGCAAATACATTCACTGTACAATGCTATCCGCTTTGAAGAATCAGTAAGCTACAGGTACTTCTAATGTGACGCACATTGGTTTTACCCAGATTACACTGCGTTGAATGCCTCTCACGTCACTCCTCACTTGCATCGGACTCCTTTCTTCAGTCAAACTGACAAGACGCTTTAAAAAATTTTGTAGGCCCCAGAACAGTTCTTTCTTTTGATAGTTCTGTGGCGTGGAGCCAGTGGCAGAAACCCTCTGTTTTTCACTTTCTGTTTTGGATGATTTTTCCAACCGCAGTTGCACTGCATAATTGTGCTCTCTGACACAAGCCTGGCAAAAACCCACACATGTATGTGAACCATTGCTGTTATCTTTGTTCAATTCTTAGATAGTCCCCGTCATGGCAAAAACAATTGCTACTGGAAACTTCTCGTCACCTTGATACCCCTCAGAGGATGAATTAAGACAATGACTCTCTTCCTGTTTAGATCAGTAGCATGCCATTTCAAAAGAAGTTAAGCAATATGCAAGAAATTATGGAAAGACTAACAAAAATAATATAGTATTTCTTAAGTAAAAGTTTTAAAGTAGGGAGAGAGTATCTACATGTATAAAAAAAAAACATTTGAAAATGAGCTTTGCCTGTGTAACATTTTGACATCTCCACAATCATTGCGCTTTAATTGAACATTAAAATATGACATTGTTCCAGCCAAGGAACGAGTTCCATAGAGTGATCAGATGGTTGAGAGTGGTCTTCAGAATGCGAAGTAGCATTTCAGCGGCGTAAGCACGCATTATTGGAGCATTTAACGGAAACTCCTGGTTTATCGCTTGATTACTCGTTATCTTTGGTTTTGTACACAGATATAAGCAAATTAGGCTTGGGAGCTGTATTGGCACAGAATGAAACAGAGAGAGTTGTTGTCTATGCCAGCTGAAGTCTGCACCCCTCTGAGATGCAAACTACAGCTTTTCAAGCTTGAATTTCTTGCCTTCAAATGGGCGAAACATTTAAAATCCTGTTTTACTGTATATACAGATAATAATCAACGTTCTCACTTACAGTCAGCTGAACTTGTAAGCTTACAACAGTGTCGGGTTGGCCTGCTATAATTTTGACATCAAGTTCCATGCTGGGAAAGTAAACATTATGGCGGATGCTTTGTCTTGCCAGGCAGTAGCTGTCAGTGGCTCCAAAGAGGATTCCAGTAATTACTACTGCTTTGATTTTTTTCATCAAGTTTCCAAGTTTTATCAATAAAAGGAGAACAACTACAATCAAGGAAAGGCTGAGTGAAATGGGGGAGACGCCAAGCTGAGTACAGATCAAGCTGAGTACAGATCATATCAGCTGCGCATATCAGGGTGTTTTTTAAGGGTAGCCATCCCCCAACATTTCAGCACAGCAAATAATAATAATAATAATAATAATAATAATAATAATAATAATTGAGCCATAGAAAATTCATGGTGGACAAATAAATACATTTTAAATAAATTAATATATGTTGAAAAAATTTAAATAAATGTTAAAATTAATAAATAAATGAACAAATTATTAAATACATGTACCATTAACCAAATTCAGTGATTATTTCGGCATTATTTGTGTATTTAATAATTTTTAATCAGTTTTATTTTAATACATTTATTTATTTATTTTGACAGGTTTAGCTCTCCATAGATCAAAGAGATATTTGTGTTTGCATTCATTATTTTGAAAGCATTATATGCTTATGTTGAATGTATATACACTTTTGAATAAAAGGCATTTTGAAAAAGGCAAACTGAAAGTTTTTTTAATGTTTTGTGTCATGTTTTGTGTTTGATGTCATGGTCCCTGGGAGTTTCATCAAATCACTATGATTGCATAGTTAATTCACTTTTCTCTATATTCAAATTAAACCTCCTGTCAACAGGACTGTGAATGCAAAACATTAATAGATTTAAAAAAAATACAACCTTCTATATTTAACCTTAACCGAAATTAGCCTCTTCTTGTTCTCACATTGCTTTTCACATTTTACATAATTTATAGTTGAATATTAATAATTAATTTTTTAATTTAAATTCAAAATTTGATTTAATTATTAATTGAAATGCTTCAGACCTTGGGGCGGACATGTCACCATCAACAACGCCCGATAATTCAATATGGAGGAATACATGATGAATATATGATGAAATATGATGAATCACCTTCATTTCCTTAGTGAATATTGTCAATTGTCGAACTGAAGTAGTACTGTTACATTGTTGCAAGGACTTTATTGTTAAATAGATCACAAACCGAATTCCGTATTACTAGGTATACACGATTGTGGGTACATTTGCCCTCCATTTTTGTTACTATGTTTTCTATGTCTATATTGTAACATGTACCATTGGTAATTATGTGCTATATTATATTATTGCTTTCCAATCTTTTTTACTGCTTTCTCGGCCAGTTGCTGTTTGCTCAGAAGGTCTGAGGCTGGTTGAATAGCTATATAATTTAGGATTGCGTGTTTGCATGAAGCTGCTGACCTGAAAAGGCCATTGGCGATGGAAAAATGAACTGTGTTAAATGGAGCCAAGGGAGGGATAGAGAGGAGGAGAGGAGGGAGGAAGGGGGTTGGAAGGACGGAGGGTGAGGTAGACCAACATTTACTCCTGTAAGCAGGGTCCTTCAGGTTAGGATGGGAGGGTGGAGAGGACACACAAATATATTTGGATAGGACATGGAGGGGAAGTCAATAGAGCACAAGGCCAAAACCCCACCCCCGGACCCGCCCCAAAAACCAAAAGATACAAATTCTCGAGAAGTTTTCAAATTGCAAGCCTCTTCAGAAAACCGTCAATCTGATTTATCATGCGTCTGAAACTGATAGCTTAACTCCCTGGAATTTCGAGACATCAAGGACAACTCATCACAACCTTACGTTTTAGGGTTTTTGCTCTTCAAACTGATACTTCTGGGGCAGAATTTTGTTTCCCCTTTCCACATCATTCATCATGCAAGTACTGTAACAATTAATAAACAAGCTCTTTCCAAAACAATTTACACTTTTAAAGGCCATTTGAGCAGCGGCATGAATTATTTATTCTGGCTAAATTTGTAGATTCTGCTGCAGAATAAAGCTTGTGTGGACAACAAAAAAAAAAGTCTTCCAATGCATCATACCTAGAACAATTCTGTCATGTGATGTGTTATCCTGGGAGACATTTGCAAGTTATTATAGCTACATTGTTTTATTTCCATATTCAAATTTCAGCAATGTGGCAAGCCAGGGCGTGCCTGGCCCAGAACTGAGCAGACACAGATCCTTTCGGGCACAGACTTTTTAGCCCTTAAAATGAAATAACACACAAATAAACCAGACACTTTCAGTCTGAATCCAAGATAAACTATGTACAAAACAAAACAAAGCAGTCACAGACTGTCTGCTTTTTAATAATCTTAATTGTGAGCACCTGAATGTGGTTTCCTCAGGTGTGTCAGACCTGGCGAGGCTGCTCAAGGCACTGCTGACATAATAAACCGCATGCCACAGTTGGATATACGAAAAGCCTTTTTTGCATGCAGTGTGATATTTTAATTCTGAAAAAAGCCCTTGTCCCGATTTGCTCCTCTGCCATTGGTCCCTTGCGACCCCTCGTCAATGCTGTTGCAGTACACAGGCTGGCTGCTTTTCATCCCTGGCCCCATCTCTGGCTGATGACATGACCAAACACTCAAATAATACCTCTCTCACTCCTCTGTATTTAAATGTCTAGAGCCAGCATGCTGTCCCCTTGCTCCAAAGTTCCCCTTGAGACTCTCACAGGCTTTAATATACCTTATGATAATTAGAGTGGTATAATATAACTCACTTTTTCCTAGGCACATTTACATTTTAAGACATTGTTGCTGTTGATATTCTAACCTCAGTATCTTGATATCTCTTGTATCTCTCTAGATGAAGTACACGATTCTGCTTCCCTTTTTTGGTAATCAGTTATTTTACAGCTTTGAGCCCTAAATGGTTATCCAGCTTATCGTTCTTATTAACTTTATTGTTTATACTAGGATATATTTTCCCCTAATTCTTTTTGCATGCCCAGGAAAATGACATGCTGTTAGTAACTAAATGACCGCCAGGATGATGGCCCCACAGATAATTTGTTCAAATCCTTGTGTATGTACTAAAATTTGATATTACTGTCATGGGACTTTCGTCCATTTTTTTATCATATCGTTGGGTAGGTGGGGTTTCTTTTTGTGCTAGTCCACGCCATGTACCCTAATGCATGACACTTGTTATAAGAGCCTCCAGCATTCTCTAGTCACAGTTTCTATCTGCACACGTTTGATAAAAAAACGACTCGCGATGCAGCACTGTGCTTCAGGTATTTTTATTAGACCAGAGCCATTGGCATCAGGCGGTTACCCGGCACTTGGTAACTTCACACTCCCGATTCACTCAGGAAACCAGGGCCCACCTGGTTAGCTAGCAATATCTTCCACTTGTTTCCCTACTCGCTGCTTCGGATTCAGGGTCAGCACAGCCGTACCATCTCTCCTCTTTCCAGTAGTCTCACCTGTCACTGTAGGTGAGGTGGCTATAGGCCCTCCCCCAGGAAAGCATCCAGCGCTTGCTCTTTCACTGAAAAAGGGAGTAAAGTGGATCAAGCCCTGCGCACAGAAAGCTTATAAGCCCAGCAAGGGTGCCGATACGTTCACCGGAGCTCAGTTGCCTCTCTTTCAGCTTCTTCCAGGCAGAATGAGACAGCTTTGTGTCTCCAAACCACAGACTGAGGGCTGTTACCGGGTTGCCAAGGTTCAGCGGACAGATTGAAACCAGATCGAGAATTTCCTGGAGAACAGGGCCTTCTAGGGCAGCAGCTATCCGGACAGCTGCAGGGCTGCAGCCACACACTGAAACTGGGCCTCCCAGGCACATCCTCCACTGCAGTGCCAAATCGTCAGCTCCCTGTTGTGCTTCCAGTTTCCTGCAGACGTTGTTTTGAGGTTTTTTTTTCATACTCACTGGTATGAGTGAGTAACTTCGCTTTTGGGATCCTATACCTTCGTCCCCTCGGTGTGTGTTGAACTGCGTATCAGAAATCCTGAGACAGTTTACCAGTCCCAGGCGTAGTCCGCAGCTGCCATCTGGTCGCAGACTCCTTTTCTGGTTCCATCGCTGAAGCAGTGCATCCTTTCAGTCATCCCGCTTTTGACACCAGTGTCCTACCTCCCCTCCCCCATAATCAAATCATCTGTCAGTAGATTCCAGTAGATTAATACACAACAACAGATGAACAACTCAACCATTCTGAGATTGGGTTATGGTGACAAATGTCAACTAATTGAATAGGTAATTGATCCCCAATTTAATGACAGCTGAATAAATATGACATATATGCACTAAACATCCTAGGAGCATCTCCTTGCATTTCCCCTGGCAGTAATTGCTTTAATTGGTAGGTTCCAGCTGCCCCTTACAAACACACACCCTTTATGGCTGCTTCCATCAACACAAGCGCTCTCATAATGTGATTGTCATAGTACCAGGGCGTATTAGAGGAATTTGATTACAAATTAGAAGAAAAATCAGAGGAAATTCACCCAAATGTCATTTTGCATTCAGATTGATTTACAATTCTGTATTTTATTATTTTTTTTAAATCTTTGTCCTACCTCATAGTACCTCAACAGCTTGTGGTATCCATGGCAACGCAAATTCCATGGCCACCTGATTCAGGTCTATTTTGATGGATACTCATACACCAATGCAATGTACACCACTGGAGCCGTAACCCACACAATACTCTTAGATGTAGAAACTTGTGAATGTTAATAATAACGAAGAATAATGAATAACAATGTTAATGTCACTGACCACATCCCGGTTTGAAAAGAAAGACTTTGCGGGGATATCTGGGAAGTTACAATGGATTAACGCTAGAAAAAAAAAGTGAATTGCACATAAACTCCTGTCCATGCACATGGTGCGTCAATTGTATGTGCAACACCAAAACCTGCCCATGAACAGACAGTTGGCAACAAAAATTGTGACATGTTTTTGTTGGAACATGGGAATAAATAGCAATATTAGAATCCTGCAGGTCTTCTGTGAGTTCAATGACATTTGTGACGAGAGAACGCTGATAAGAAACAATGAGAAAAATTGCATTATTATCACATGTATGACTGTAAAATGGTCATAAGCATTAACATTCCCAACACATCAATCATGCTTGTTCTAGAGTTCCATTTTAAATGTAGCCAGCTTTTTGCATAGGTTGTTCTTGTTCTTATCGTTGCCTCGTTCAATTATAATCAGTCTAATAACAGAATAAGGAAAGTGTCTAAATCGGTGATGATTAGTTGAAATACTCTCAACAACAGACTTGCTATTTCAGGCATATCCATTGTCAGTGCGACAACACATTATACATGTTAAACACATTTCACATGTTACGTAATCTAAGATTCCAATAAATTGTGTGTCTGACCGTGACTCACAGCATTAGCTGCCTGACAACTATGTTGTTTCATGGCCCCCCATACCCTTCATTCAGATGCACTGAAGAGGAAGAGGAACTGGTGACTATTTGTGCTCTACATTGTCACGGTGACAGGTCCTTACCAACGCTAAAAGTGGCAACTGTGCCCCACAGTGAAAATGTCTATAGTATATCTGGATAATGGGTGACATGACAAAATCTCTGTTTCAATATTTTATATGAAAAACCTAGACTCCCCAACCACTTGATCTTTCAGACAGGCGGAAACTCCAGGCCAAAAGGAGAAAGGAAACTGTTAGTGAAGCTGGCAAAAAGCTACTTGGAGGAAGTGTGCCGCTGTTAATTCCAAATAATCTGGAGGCAGGAGAGTTCCTTGCTGAGTAGTATTTGAGGATGTGCTTCAAAAATGGGTACCGTGCTGCTAGGAGCCAGTTTTTCTGCCCAGAAAACATCACACCACTTGCCACTGGGCAGGGTAGCGACAGAATGTTGCCGGGCGTGAATCTCCGAGCCAATGTGAGTAAACAAGCTGTCAGCTGTTCTTCACAGGGTCCTCGCTCTGAAACTGCAGCCCATCTGTGATCAGTGGCCACTTTCCAGTGCAGGCGGCCATTCTGCTCCAGAGAATGTCCCCTTCCACGTTGAAAGGGAACTGCAGCTCCCTTCAGCCCATCTCATTACAACTGACATAGCCAAGGGTCATTGAAATCAGCCCTACAGACTAAAAAAATTCCACTCACAACTGCTGACTTGTATGTAAAATGGGCTGGCATAGTACACAGCATGGTGCAGGGAAACCGTTGTTCCTGCTCAAACCTTGCTTTTGACTGACCCCATATGGCATTTTGAAAACCCCTGAGGAATTACTTGGCACCAAACACCAAATATTTTCATAAATGCTTTTCTCATCAAAGATTTCTTGAGTATGCATGTAAAACATGTAAAACAACTGAATGAATATTCGGCCCGTTGAAGTTGGTAAACGGTCTTACAACAACGGTTTATAGGAAATTACTTGCCTTTATGATCCAGTAACCTTTCTCTACATACATTAATCTGATATGCATTCTCAACATGGCGAGCTAAACTGTGCCAAATTGTTTGAATTTGGTCGGCACTCTAGAGAGCCCCAAAGAAATGTCATCAGTCAAAATTTGAGAACGATGAGGAGAACTACGTATGAGGCGACCACGTAAATATTTCAGGTTCTCTTCTCATTCCTGTGATGAATCATGCACACTACAATTATGTTGGAAACCTTGGCACAGACAGGCTCCCCCAGGACCAGTGTAGCTCAGCAGTTTTTAATTAAAACGCTCCATTTTTACCACCTATCCTGGCAGCACAATATTGCAAAATCCATCTCTGAATTCATCTCCTGGAAGTTGTCTGTGCAGTCTACTTTGGCATTGTCTCACCGCAGTGTATTTAAACTGATTTTTAAAGAGCTTTTCCCATTAGAACAGTTTATCCAGACAGCTTTATGTACACTATGCGTAAGGGGAACCCATGACGACACAGTTTACAAAGAAATGAGACCTGGTCAACAAACCAGCCTGGCACCGACACTCATGAAATTCCTCCCACAGAAAATTATTCCAGTTGAATTTGTCAGCCCCGTCAGAAATGAACAGAGCCCCTAAGCTAAAAAAACCCCTCTAGTCAACCAGGGAAAATACCTATCGCTCATGCCCTTTTTCTAGTATGTTTTTCAATGAACTCAAGCCCTGATTAATAAAAGTAATGGTACTTTCTTGTGAATCACAACCGCTGGGTCCTCATCACCAAAGGTCCATTCTTTTTCTTATTTTTATGTATGACCTTTAGAAACTCCCTTTTTATGTTTAATTTTTCATGTTTTCATTTTTTATGTTTTCATTTTTTATGTTTTCATTTTTCATGTTTTCATTTTTCTCACCCCCAGGGCCCTAGCCTGGATATACTCACACTGAATCCCAATTGTAAGTCTCAGAATAGACAACCTGTGTTTGCTCACTTCACCCCCAAACAAAAACACACCAATAAACCACCTGACACATATGGAAAGACATTTCATTAGAGGGTAACAAAGCTTTTTGTATTCCAGGCTTGTCCTGGGAGGGAAAGAATGCTCTCTAAAAAGAATGCTCCCTAAAAGATATTTAGATATTTTACTGGGAACCATGGAATCTATTATTAGGAGCAGGGCTAGATTAAGTAGAGTATCAAGCAGCAAGAGGAAGTGGTACACAGCAATGGTTTAATAAAGAAGTCCACTTCAATTTGCCTGTCATTGACCCTAGTTGAGAGCACAGATGTATATTCAATGAGCCAAAATGGGTTGTCTGGTCCCCATTACTAAAAAACACAGAGGGACTCATGCATTTTTGGTGGCAATTAAGACTGGTTTTATAGTCAGTGAATCAGATGTAATACCATTGGGAATCTATCAATAGAAATTCCCTTCTGAGAAATAACGTACTGTCCATTTACAAGAATTAAAGATTAAAGAATTAATCACTTCCTAAGACCAATAACTCCGGAAGCCATTTAAAAACTCACACCTGAGGGGAATAAAAAAAAAAAATTGGGAACTGCTTTGCTCTCATAATTGAGGCTTGTTTGAAGTGTTTCCCAGATCATCGCTGAGAAGTAATCTCACGCACAGGGTTGTAAATTAACAAATTACAGTACTTTCATTGGCCATAGATTTTCTTAGGTTTTGTATTTTTTGGAGCATTTTAAACCTTTAACGCGTAAATTTCTAAATTTCCCCGAATGGGCCACCCAGCGTGAGTTATTTTTGGTCGTGAGCTCAGAGAAAGCTTAATATTCTCGAATTTGTTTGTGACGTAACAACACACAAAAAAATATTTTTATTTGTAATTCAAACTGTCATTGCTTTCACATGTTTTTGCAAATGAAGGACATTATATTTCGATATTCCGATTTTGAAATATGTTGTAATAAACATATTGTAATGGGGATGGCAGGCAGCGTTTCCCCCGCCAATGGGCTTTAGCCATCCCCGAAGGGGCTGCTGGGAAAC
>JAOYSI010003938.1:0-10480 GCA_025775065.1 Hiodon alosoides
TGTGTGTTGTGTGTTGTGTGTTGTGTGTTGTGTGTTGTGTGTTGTGTGTTGTGTGTTGTGTGTTGTGTGTTGTGTGTGTGTGTGTGTGTGTGTGTGTGTGTGTGTTGTGTGTGTGTCTGGTATTCAGCGTTTTTGTGGCTTCACAGAATACTGCAGCCATTGTCTGCCAGTCTGCTTACAAGGGAAGGTTATACTCCAGTGCCTGAAGAAAGTTCCATTTTGCAGTTTAGAAAGTTTTAAAGACGATTTATGAGAGCAAACATTAACAGGTTAGAGGAACATTATAACACCCTTCATTATATATGTACAATAACATCTTCAAACTCATACAGTACTGTGCAAAAGGCACATGTAAAAGCAAAGATGCTTTCATAAATACTGAAATTAAAAGTTTCTAAAAACAGTACAAAACTAAAAGTTTTTTTGTTTAAAATTTGTATCAATATTGGTTGTAAGCACTCTTTGCTGTGCATTTTTATTAGACAATCGGCAGGTAGAGCCTTCCCGGCACCTTGGAGAACTTGCCACAGTACTTCTACAGACTTTGGCCTGGTCTGCCTTGCCTCTGTCTGTCCAGGTAATCACAAACAGCCTCGATGATGTTGAGATCAGAGCTCTGTGGAGACCATACCATCTGTGGAAGAATTCCTTGTTCTTCTTCCAGAAAATTAATGTTTGGACATCTAAAAAACAAATTCAACTACTGTCACACTAATGAAGAAGACAAAACATAAGCTTGAAAGACTACATTTGTGTAAAAAAGCTAGGGTGCCAAAGACAGGGGCATCAAGTCACATGACACGCTGTTAGGAGTGATTCCTCTCCTTATGACTATGTTGGGTCCTATTTCAAACGGACGTGGATCCACAAATTAACTTTGTGGTCACCATGCCACACCAATGTTCTCATCTGTTTAAACGGAGAATTACCCAAACAATGTTTTCACCCTAGATACAGGTCATGACGACTGCATGTAATGATTTATAGGGTGGTATTTTAAGACATGAGGACAACGTGCTGTGACTCCCACCATGGAAGAAAAGGCATTCAGCCTCCTCGAACACGCCTATCCTCACCGTCGGAAATGGCAATGAACTCGGGCACATCTGAAAACTACACTTGATTCTTCGACCTTGGCTTTCTCAATCTATAAATGGCAGAGCTTAAACATGAATAGTTATAATTAGCTATAGGACAGTTACAACATGGTTGGCTAAATGGGCTATGTCTTGTTGGAGTTTGTGCCTTGGATTCAAAGCAGACAGACATACATAAAATAATAACAGTTGAAGTGATTCACTAAAAGAAATTAATAATGGTCTACAATTTTTACAAACCAAAAAACTAACACAAAAGCTCAACCAGGGCTGTAATACTTACATTATCATAGTAGCACTCGTGTTAGCAGGTCTAATTACTAGTAACATGATGAAAAATGTAGCACCCACAGAGGTACAACTTTTTTGTTCTATCGTCCTGGTAAAAATTAACTGAAAGAGACCAGCATGATTAATAAGAAAACAAAGGTATTAAGTAACTGAAAACAATTGATGCAACAGAAAGTAACTGTTTTAAAAGAATACATTTATAATACCGAAGGGTACTACCCCAGGGTGATAGCCATTTTTGGACATTGTCATTTTTCCTGATTTCATACTGTAAACATTTAAATCTAACAAACGTAGCACTTTGTTGGCTGTCCTCATCTCAACCTCGAGCGTTACATTAGTACTTTGCCATTACATCAATGGCCACTCAGAGGTCAAGGCGGGGGACCCGTTTCAGAATCATGAACATCTGTTCCCCCCCACCGTTATAAGGGCCATATTCCTCAGCCATATCAAAGCCTCTGTTTTTAATATAGATCTGAAGGAGGACCGGAAAGGCAGCACTAAGACATCATGTCTCCGTTCTCCCAGGACCAAGTACGCTAACTGAGAACATGTTTTTCCTTTTCAGAGAGGACCAAGACACACACGGAGAGGCAGGGGAAAAAATGGATATAACTGAGTATTTGAATAGAAAATTCAGGCACAGGATTAAGGCAGAACATAGGGGCTACGCTCCTTACACTTTTAACTGATCTACTCACTCTGATCAAAAACATAAAATGAAATCTTAAAAAAAGAAAAAGAAAAGAAAAACAGAGAATTTCATCTGAAATTTGTGATTGAGAGTGCTCTTGAGGAGCGTGCAGCTGCTGATTAATGAAAGCAGAAAGACTCTCCAATCATCGTAACAATGAAATCTGGGTTTTAAAAAAGCCGTATTGCTTATATCAAATCCCACAATCCTATTTGTATTTAAATTGACAAAATATATTAAAGTGAAAATGATTGCCAAAAATGAATAACTCCCCCACAGTTTAAGTAGATCCTTCTTTTAGAGACACTAATTGTACACATTTTACTTGCTGTAATGTTTCCCACGCTACATTGCTTTCAACCTAGCTGTACAATTACTTTGAATGAAAAGACGTATATTGTAAATACAAGCTCAAGATTAACTGAATGAAATGAATAGATAATGAACTGAAATAAACTGCACTCACGGTACATGGTTCATAACCAGGGTTAGGCTACCACTGAGAATAGTGAGTGTATATAATAAACATCCACGATCATCCACATCCCTTGGGATATTTTGCTAATTAACAGCTCTACTGATAGCTTTCTTCCCCAATTTAAGTCAACAAAGTCAATCAATTCTAAAAATGCAAGCTATATCTGATTCAACACACCAACCTAGCGAATACGATGTAACTTTTTACATTTATTTATTTTAGCTATAGTTTCATAATGCTTGCTCTGGTATGTAGCCCCTGGGACTAAAAATCGCCCCAGGCAGTTGTTAACACACCGGCCCAAATTCGGGCTACGGGCAATTATTTATTGAAATCATTTGGAAATTTCCCGCCACAGACCAGTCCACCGGCCCTCGGAATAGACCAGCCCAGCTTACATTCGCCCGTATTGAACAATTATGTCATTAATCGCAATCTGTTGGAATGTAGATGACTGGCGGCTACTAATTCAAGCGAAGGTGATCGCCAGAGGTGCGTTCTGTCTGGCACATCTAACACTACACCTTTCTCCTTTTGACCACTAGGTGGTGCCCAAGCCCCGCTTGAGTGTCGTCTGGGTTATCCCAGACTTTGGTATCTGTGACACAGGGGTACAGTACCTTTTCACCTTATTCTCGCTTCTGACTGTAGGAATCCAAGACCTCTCCACGGGCAGATTCCATGCGAGGCCAAAACGCTTCAGGGAAGAGCAGCAAGCTGAAACTGCCACTCATTAGGAAGAACCGATATGGGCCCCGGTTATGTCTGGCGCAAACCAAACGCTGAATTCCACAGAAAGAACCTCATACTTACATATATGGTGGTGGTATTGTTATGCTTTGTGACGCTTTATTCCACTACAAAATGGATGCAGGTGTTCGATACAAAAAATATCTTCTCATTCAAGATTTATAGATGCAGAAAAACAGCGCAGGCAAAACTGATCGGAAAATCACGCCATCGCCTGCTGCTTTGCGAACTTGCGACAACGTTGTTGTCCTTCTGTCCAGCCTTGTAGACATCTCGAAGTTCCCCATGCATCAAGAGGAGGCCGCAAGTAAAGCATGGTTAGGATGAATATATCGGGCCAGGAAAGGACTACACCCTGTCCTGGTTTGCATTGTATTTATCTCAAAATTGGGCGGACATTAGAAAGGTGCAATAACGTTTCTCCGTAAACCCAATGACAAACCGAATTACATTAAACAATCACAACTTATCTGGTCTAGGCATATAAGATCACATAAATGGTCAAAACACAAGCATGATTCTGTAATTATTAACAATTAATAAACGATCCCCCATACATGTCATGCCCTGTGGGGAACCAAGCTAAGAGAGAGAAGGCGTTTCTTTTTTAAACTCACTGTAGCAGTTATCTTCAAAACTTCTGCCAACAACAAACGAAAGCCAGTGAATTCACCAGAAGTTAACTGAGGACTGTAGATACTCAATACACCATCCTTTGTGCCATGATTACTGTTCTCGCCATTTGTACATTTTAAAAACATTTTATGGAAGGAATTTCCAGCGAGTTGTTTTGAAAGAGCAAATTATTGGCACTAAAAAGAGTATATAACGATACAACATTACAGTTTGCCATTGGATGTCTTTAAAAATAAAACAGTTGTCGAATTAAGACTGGGCATGTTAAGACTCAAGATGTAATGTGATTTAAATATTTAGCTGGCATAATGTAAAATCTTAGATTTTCACAAATCCTTCTGCAGTAAATACACTTCATGTTGTATATGAGAGGGTTTTTTTGAATGCCTGTAAAACAGGTGCCAAAGGTTTTTTTATATGAGGGAAACATGTAATGATTTCCATAAGTAAATGAAAAGTTTTCTCTTCTCTTCTATCATTAACAAAGTAAGACAAACATTAACCATTAAAAAAGGATGAATTGGCTGCTATCATATCGCTTTCGATCCTGGAATGACAACTGCACTCGCAGCAAAAAAGGAGAAAAACTCCCGACAAATGGTAACTCACTGACCGTATTTGTCAGGTACAGCCCTTAGGTACACTAAGTCTTTTGATTATATTTCTTTAAAAAAAAAAGAAATTAAGGAGATTTTGCGGCATACACTGAACTGCAGAACTTATTTTGCAATCTTCTCAAACCTATCTTTAGTATAGCAAACACGTTTTCACGGTACAACGTCATAGTGGCAACAATCTTATCTGGATTTTTTTTTTTGTCTATATACTACGAGAAATATATTAACAAGCATGGAAAATTATAGCTGAATTTAATGGGGTTTTTTTCAGTCAGACGTTTGATTGAAACTGACAGCATGTTAATAAGCTGTAGTGGAACATAATGTGTTTATTTATTTTTTATTCAAATTAATTAAGATTTTAATTTTACAGGATGCGTTTCAAGATACAGGGAATTTTGCAACTGAGTTTTCCTCCCGACATCCAGAGGGTTAGGTGCTGTCTAGTCCACATAAGTGTCTCTTCGGCTAACCGTCGCCGGTGAACCGGCGTGCAACATTGTGATGAAGTCATCCCCATACAATGTGCTCAGCACCACCCAGCATCTGCTCCCACCAGCTGGTCAGGGTCGTGTCTAGCTTTACTCACTGACAGAGAAAGGTAGCACCAATGTCATGTTCACAGAGGGCCCTCCTTCAGAAACATGCTACAGGGCTTTCATTCTTTAATTCTTTGCATCGGATTCCGAAAAAGCATTATCACTGGTTATTATATGCAATGTATTATATTAGAATTGATGAAATAAGTTAATTAGCCAGACGGCAATTGTGATGTTACCACTGCATTTCAAACTAATCGCCAGCTCATTAAAAAAAAAAATCTGTGAAAATCAGTTGCATTCGACGATCCTATTCTTAGAAAATACGAATGTAGACATATATATCTATATCAATTATAATTTTGTTGAAGAAAATTTCGACTTAATACAGGATTTCACCGTATTTCTGCAGGACCATCAGAAGTTCCGTCGCTCTGATTCCCAATTACCATCTTATTGTAATGGCTTTACAACATCACCACCAAAATCTGCAACGGTGTCAGATGTAGAGACGCACGGGTAGTTAACCTTTCCTGGCTTCTTGAGCGAAGACGCTCTGAAGCAATAAAAACAAGGACTTTGTTCACCGCCAGGGAAGGTGCTGTCGGTGGGTACTGTTTGAGAAGCCATTGAATGTGCTCCGGGAGAACATCGGAGAACCGCAAACTTCACCGAGGTGCGTGCTTTACCCTCCGTCGCTCTTTTTCAGCCTCCTCACGCTAAAAAACCATCAGCCCTGGGGGTTGATGCCTTGGGTGAACGTCTATGCCGTTACCGGGCAATTCGTTCTTTGTCTTGTTACCATGAAGTGTTGATTCTTTTGCTGCAACGCATTAGTTCGCAAGAGACCACCGTTTGATGCAAAGTACCGTATGTATACAGATGGCCGCCTACTCGCTTTTATTAACAGGTGTTGGAACATCAGCATAAGCCGTTATTGATCCTGTTACATTATATTTTCTTTGGCCTGAAGTTCTTTATTGCATATTTCAGTTGGATATTATTTTTTTATTGAAGATATACAAATATAGTGCCTGATTTTGAGTGAGCTGCCTAAAGTCCGTTAGGAGAGATACACATTAACAGGGTCATGTGAGAGAGACATTTGCTGTTGGCCAGGTCAGAGCAACATGTAATACAGAGTAAATAGGATAGGCAAAACTATACTAAATATAACGTCGCTATTTTACTATTACCTAAAACACTTAAAAAAAAAACAACTTAAAAATCAGTAACCGTTGATTTTTTGAAAAGTGTCTTTTTGAAGTGTCTTGTCTAGACCCTTTTTTACAGAGGCACTGTGTAATTAGTGTCTGTTGTGACTGCACTCTGTGAAGATAGGGGAGAATTACTTCAGTGTTGCCCGGGGGACGTTTGAGGGTACCTTTACATTTCGCCTCTCTCAGATCAGAACGGCTTTCGCCGGCCCAAGGAAAGGCACTATGTATGGTACCAGCACCCTAAGAAGAGCGCACTCCCTGAAAGACCTCTCCACGGATCCAGGCAGGGCATGGGCTAGGAGAAAGTCCGTCTCTCAACTAGTCGAACAGTGAGTGAGGGGAATAGAGGCGGGGGAAAAACGACTAAATATCCTATTATATGAGCACTTTTGTAATTACTTTGTAATATTTGTTATAGGGTCAACATAATAGGTAGGTTTATTTGGTAACAGCGTATTAGGTTGAATTTCAAACTTTTTACGTAAGCTTTGTTTATTGTAAATATTCTCACCATTGTGTATTTCACAGGTATCAGAGTTCTGTTGACCTAAGGAGCACACCTTCTGAAGATGAAAAGAAAAAGGTTTAGTATTATAACTTTTCCATGTAAAAAGGATATACAAATTCTGAAACATGTAACAAGTAATGTCATTCACTCTGCGCACGTTATGTTGAACTTCAGCATTAGGAGTTGGAACGGGAACAAACTTAAAACTTTGTGACACACAGGTCCAGCAGGGAACACCAGGTTCTGTGTTTGTTGTACCATTAAAAAAAGCTCAAGTGCAGCTCACAGGCTAGCCATCAAAAGCCTTCCTGTCTCTTCTATTGTAAAGAACTGACTATTCTGCTTCTTCTCCTCCAGAAGTCACTGAAGTGTCCTCCTCCCAGAGAGGGACACAAAGAAAATAGGCTGGAGGCGATGCCGAGGAGGAGCGAGATGAGAGAGTGGTACTGGGAGCCCTTTGGCTTTGGAGGGGGCTCCACCTTGTCCCGAAGCCGCTCCATGGAAAGCCTTGTCCCGCGTGACCTCAGTGGCACCAGAGCCCTCAGAGCCCTGTTCGAGTCAAAGGCTGCGCTCCAGCAGAACTATGCCAGCAGCCCCCGACTCGACCCGCCCTCGGTCACAATTAGCCCCCGGCTTGGCCCGCCCCCGATCACAAGCAGCCCCCGGCTTGGCCCGCCCCCGGTCACCAGCAGCCCCCGACTCGACCCGCCCCCGGTCACCAGCAGCCCCCGGCTTGGCCCGCCCCCGGTCACCACCAAGCCAATGGGGACCTCAATCAAGGGAAGCGTGGCTGTGACCACACCTGGAGGGGTGTCCACAGTGCTGCAGAAAAGCCAGATTAGTCCAGCTCGAAAGGAAGCCAGTCACCAGGTGAGGGGGATGGACGTGAAATGCCTACATTTCAGCAGAACAAATGTTGTACAAAAGCACACATTCTTAGTCCAGGAATGCAGGATTTTTGCCTGCTGAAGTATAAAGAACGACTTCATTGTTTAATATTTAATTCGTAATTATTAAATGAAGTGGTTTAAACAAAGACCTATTTTTTAATAAGATGATTCAATTTCTTCCGGGAGTTCCAACAGTGAAGAATCCTTATACATGAACTTTGTTTTGAATGACTGGGAACTGCGACTGGGAACGGGAAGATCAGCCCTTAGTGTGTGACATCCCAAGTCTTAGAATGCCCTCGATTCTCGAGAAGGATAGCGACCTAATCCTAGGTCACAATAGTTCTTTTGAATGACAAGCGAGTTACTCTGGAATGGACTATATCGGAGTTCTTTTTTATCTTCACTTTTTACAATAAAGGTACTGTGCTGTATTTTTCTCCTTGTAGAGAATATTGACAGTTCAGCGGGAGAGGAGAAAGACAATAGGAGGTACACAGGTTGAAAGGGGATCCAGCAGCCCACACGGTGAGTTACTCTATACTTCCGAAGGGGAAATCATCTTTGTTTTGAAGCAACTCCCTTGCAAGTGTGGTTTCTAAAGACGGACATCATCATTAAATCTATTTCTCCACACCATAACCAAAAATATGTGTTACCTTATACATGAAATATAATCTACACAATTTTTCTTATTTTTGGCACACCAACCTTCCAAAAGTAAGTGTTAGGCCTAAATGAGTTTAGTTTTAGCACAAGTTTGGTGCATCACAGGTGTTTACACATGTGGGTTTTTTAAAAGCGTGATTCTAACTGTATTCTGGAATTATGAGCAAGCTGAAAAGATAGTTTGGTTCCTTTGGCATTCAGTATGTACTGTATTCTAGGCCATGGTAGCTAGGGGACATGTGTTATGTTACTAAATACAGGAAATTCCATTATCCAGTTATTTAAAAATAATTTCTCTGTGTGGCATGCCTAGGCGTGCCAGGTCCGGGGGTGGGCAGAGACAGAGAGCTATGTCTATGGTATTTTTTATGGCGTTTTTATGTTGCCATTTATTTGGCATTTTAAAGAACAAAACTAAACAAAAGCGGAAAACCTAACAGCAGTTGGCTGTCCATCATGCCAGTCCTGGGCGTGTCCCCAGGTCTGGAGGGTGTGTCTCCTGGCAGCATGCCACACCCTGTCATTAAGTACCCTAAAAAAACAATAAAAACATATATTTTAAAGACCATATAAATAGTTATAGTTGGGTGATTTGCTAATACGTGTCCTCTGGATTTTGGGGAGACCAGAGATGTGTAACGAGGGTACTCCTGATCCCACGCTTCTTAGGCCGGTAGCCGGGACAGTTGGCGACTGGCATCCGAAACGCCCCGCGGGGTGGGCATTCTAACACTCTCAGACACATTTGTCAACGAGCGCGTTCCTGTTCTCGGTCCTGCCACCAGCGCAGACTGAGCACCATAAAACAAACTCCAGCTATGAGTGGACCGGCAGGGCCAGTCCGCCAAGCTCCTCTGGGCATCTTCAGTTACCGCGGCGGAAGAATGCAAAGGCTGTCTGAGGCAACGCTGTTAAAAATATTCACAAGGTAGTCCAAACAGTGCGCAGGGGTCGTTTTGTAGAAGACAGCCCCATTAAGCCAACAGTAGCTCCTGTTTCCTGATCTATAAACAGGAGAAACTAAATATAGCCTGAAGCATGCGCAGGCAAACGCACAGATTTGAACACCGCACTCACGGTGAGAGATGGCGTAACAGTCCTAGTAATAGTGAATGACACATAGAAAAGCACTCGGGTTCCGAAGACATGACCCGTGATATCAAGCAAGTGGACCAGGACTCATATTTGACAGAAATGAGACTTGCATATCACAATGACAGTACCAGCAAACCCCTGTCAGCATGCTTCAGCCATTCTGGAATTGGGGATAACAAAGCAACATTAGATTTTCCTTAGTTTCAACTTTCAGTTGGTATAAGAAATGCATGGCGTCTACAATCGACTTATAGTACAACAGACTAAACATATTTTAAACCCTGAAGCAACTCCAACACCAAACGGTTTTGGAGAAATGTTGGATGTCATCAGAAAGACGGGGGGGGATTTCCATTGATTAAATTTTTGTTGAAAAAAAAATGTTTAGGACTTGACATAACAAATAATAATAATGAGAATAATGAGATAACGAGAATAATTTAAATAATGAGGATTAAACGAGAAAGTAATCCCAGAGAAGCAAAAATAATTTACCCAACTTGGTCATTTTTACATTTGGAAATGAAGTACCATCATATTCCTGACTCAAGCTATTACTTTCTGTACTTTTTGTTCGTATGAATAGACACAATTATTAATAGACACAGCGCGTAAGAGTTCAAAGAGGCAGGGTACGTAAGGGCCTGTCACTGGGGAATCCTGAGCCAAAACAGAACCTGAGGAGAGTATGAAGAAACGCAGCGTCCCTTACCCAACTAAACACCTTATGACATCACCGAGTGGGCGTTTCCCACGGCAGGAACAGGTGGTGACATGGCGGTGTTGGGAATGGGGTGTAGGGTCTTCCAGGACTAGTGATTGACTCAGCCTGGTAGAATACCATAGCCATAGCCCACCCCAAAAATAGCTGGCTGGCTTCGGAACTGATAAAAATCAGCTGCTACCGGTGTGGGGCCAGAGAGACAGAGAGACAGAGAGACAGAGAGACAGAGAGTGAGAGCAGAAGCGCTCCCGTCGACACAGCAAAGCCTC
>JAOYSI010003938.1:10580-41543 GCA_025775065.1 Hiodon alosoides
CAGAGAGACAGAGAGACAGAGAGACAGAGAGACAGAGAGTGAGAGCAGAAGCGCTCCCGTCGACACAGCAAAGCCTCCGCAACGGCCCAGGACCGCAGGAACTGTACACCATTCCACCAGGCCGCTTTGAGCCGACACAAGTAGACAAGGCAGTGAGGCAGAGCCAGGATTTCTTTACCTTTGTGAGTATTTACCGCTTCTTGCTAAAACACGCGTGTGCTATTCATTGACCGAGAGTTGTTGTTTTTGTATTTGTATTATGTTCAAAAGTGGCTAGAGTGGGTGTTCAAGCTAATTCATAGGAATTCAGGCAATGTTTCTTCATTGACATTAACGAGACTGGGTGCATCAGAATTATTTGAAGTCACTAAAATAACAATATTACAATTTAAAAACCAGATTTCCATAATTAAATGTTTATTTTCTGAGATATAAGAAGTGCTAATTTGACAAAAATGTGATGTCTATTTAAATGAAGTCAAATACAAATAAAAAATATGCAATAAAAAATAATAATGGCATGTAAGTAACAGCAATAAAGACTGTTGTTCAGTTTAGATGATATAGATTGGATAACTCCTTATGAGTTTCCAAACTATTGAAGTTTTTCAAAAAATTTGAATATAAGATTCCAGCAGACTGGTTGGGATGATCTCTGTCTAGAACGGTCAGGGCAGTTAGCGCGTCGCCCCTTGATATAAAAAAGCGTATACCCTATCACATGCTACACCGTCACTTGAACTTTCTCCTCACGTGATCGTGGGCCGGAGCACCAGTTAGGAGCTTTTTTTCTGACACCCTTTACTGAGTCCAAAGAGGCTTGCTCCCCTCATCTCTCAATCATTCAGATTTGTTAGTCCAGGAATTAGCACCGCCCAATCAACGGTCTCCACATCCAAGACAGACAATTAAACTCACGATCACATCTCCACTTAATTATCACACTAGATTATCGCAAATGCCCTTTCCACAAACAGATTGTAAAACGTCTTTAAAATTCAAAACTATTTAAAATGCACACAATGCTGCACTAGCATTAAGAGACTGCCATTTTTAACTCAGGCTGGAATTCTTTGGTAAAGTAGATGTTTCAGAAGCAGCTGGAGCTTTTCAGAAGCCCAACAGAGACAGCTGTCAGAGCTGCCCACATTGCTGAGTTCTAATAGTCCTCTCTTCCAAATGACTTGAAATAACCCACCTGATCACAGGAAATGAATGCCTGAAACCTGAAAATAAATAAGATTGAGTAAACAGTAATATGACTCATACTATATTCTAAATACTATAATATTCAAAATATTTTGAACATAGACGGTAGATGCACACATTTGTGGTAATGATGCATGTCGTATCAACTAAAAGCGGGAAAATGTTCATTCAAAATAAAACGTCAACTAATGCCCTTGATTTTTTTTTTTATATTAAAACTGATATGGATGCAGGTGTTAAAATGTTGGGGATAAATAACAGGAAATAAAATACAGGAAATGAAACAAAGTGAACTGTGAATGTCCTGAGTCAGCAGGTGCAGTCAACCACATTACAAAGTCCAGCAGTGACGCTTCCATTATTACTAAGAATAACCAGCACACTTATATAGCACGTATAAGCCATTCAGATAGAATATATAGATGTGCGTGTTTCAGTTTAAATCACTAAGCTATGTTGCTAAATATCAAACTCCTCAAGGCCGCAACCTCTGCAAGGTTTAAATAGTGTTATACTCAGTTATTCTGTGTGATCACCCAGCTATGAAAATGTTTTAATACCAGACTCGTGATTGGCGCCAGTTTGCTGTCTGTCCTTTGTCCAGCAGGAGCTTATTGTGTGAAAAAGCCAAGTCTGAATCTAGCCATTAGTTACAGCAGATGGGCCTATGCAACGGGCAGTGCTGTTGTTCGCATGGATTGCGGGCTTAGACAAGTTAAAGGGAAATTCTGTTTTGTCGCAGCCATGACTCCAGTTTGAAGCATAAATATATATACATACAAATTATCTTTTAGTATTGTGGCTTTTTATAAAAGACATTGCCTCTCATGTTGTAGGGTACATGTCATAATACAGGAGAATTGTGTGTGATAATGTCATTCATGACGTCTTTAGTGTGTAGCTATCCACTGTAATTGTAATAGTTATAGTTTCCATTAGATCCATGAGATACAGTGCATCTTTCATCTTTGGAATGCCTGTGGAATTAGATTATTCTACTTTCAACAGAATGACTAATTCCTCTGAGAAAGCCCATCGTCAACAAAGGTTTGCAACCTCGTGTACATCCAGGGAGACAAAACAGGAGGGTTCCCAGCGAGGATTAAAAGCCCTGCCAAATGGCGGTTCGCACGGTGACAGACAAGAGCATTCCGTTGGCCCCGCGGCCCGCGGTTTTAGTGCTGATGGCTTCGGCGGTAAGCCACGGCACCATTGTTGGCGGACAATCGGGGGTCATGTTCCAGCTGAGTCTGCAGCCCCTTTTTCCAGCGGGTTGCCGGAGCAGGGCACCGCTAGGATCGGCAAACATGATGGGATTGTCTTTTCTTTTTTTTTTTAAAGCGGATGATTTAATAAGGTGCTGTGCAGTTTATTCCTTCGCTGTATTCGATCCCTTTGATAAGGGAAAACAGCGACAATATACATGTCAAAGCGACCGCAATATATGAGCGTTATAACCGTGAAAGGGCCCATTCTCATGGGGGCGCACGTGGTTTTTAGACAGTAAGTGCTGATTGCCTTCACATGCCTTTTATGGCTGAGGCAGCTTACTTTCCAGGGGCTCGAAGGTATAACAATAGTAAACGGATAAGGGGCACTGGAAAAGCAGCTGCTATATATATAAATATATATCCCACTATCAGGATACATGTCAGGGTGCCAAACACACTTCAGAATCCCAAGGCTGGGCAGACTACAGGGCAGGGGGTATGAAAGTCTTTTTGTATTTAAAATGAACGATAATAAGAAGATGTATTTCTGAGCTGAAAATAGCTGTTTGTCCAAACTGTTTTGAATCTTTTCTGATAACATATTTATTGATTTTTCAATTGTCTGCCAATGGCACATTGTGAAGATCGGACCTTTCAGACCTTGGCTATCCTTTCAACGTCAAATAGTCTTTATGAAAAAAGAAACATAATTTGGTGTAGCTATGTTTATCCGTTTGATGCTGGTTGTAGCATCATAGACAATATTGACCAATTAATTTCCGAGGCAAATTTTATTACGGGGATACTGGTTAAATATTGTCCAGTGGAAAAGCATGTGATGCTTTAGGATCCTTCATAAACCAAAGGACCAAAGTTTGCTGTGTTTTATGATTTATATTTTTTGCTAATCCCGAAGAATATGCATCATATATCACACATTACAGCAGTTTATTATGTTGTGGAGTCAGGGCTGCATTTAATTGATGGAAATTTTGCTGATATATTCCCTCACACAAGTTCAAAAAGAAATTGGAAGGCAATAATAAACCGTTTAGGTAACACAATACGTGCTTCGACATACTTAGGTCTTTTTTTTTTTCCCCCAACGCAGGAAAGAAAAGGCTGTTCTCCTCCGGAGATACCCTCCACGCCCAAGGACGCCAAGGCCTCTCCACTTCCGTCAAAGCCAAATCCGCACTCTATCTGTCTAAATTAGCAGCTGCGGACACCATTGACAGCCCCAAAAGAACGGTGAGTGCTTGTGATTCCACAAATTCCTCTCATGCTTTCTGTGGTCCCGGGGGTCAAGAAGGCTCACTGTGAGATAACGTTCTGCCCCCCCAGGAGGCACGTTTTAAGTGCAATGTCAAATATAAAGTCAGCACAGAGGGTCAGACACTGTTTGCAACTAGCTCGGTAAAGTTTGGGTTCCAAAAATGAGACTTCCCATCTGCTGCACTTCCTTCACATTCATGTAAAGCATTTAATGTATTTGAACATTATTTTAATGATCACTGTGAAGGTTAACACTGGTCAATCTTGCTTATTGAATGAATGTTTTAAACCAGACTCTGCTGTTAGACACTCATGAAACACTTGTTATACAGACACCCACCACTAGTTGTTTCCTTGCAATGCATTGTTTTACGTTTTGGTTCAGTCAGATGTACTCATGATCAGGTTGTTCAGCCGCTAACCACTAAACAGGTGATAAAAAGGTACATTTAAAAACAAACATTCTGTAGCTTGAGAATTTTTATAACAAAATGTTGGCAGTCTAAGATCCAACTGTGCTTATTTCCATCATCCATCCATCCATTTTCGAAACCCCTAATCCTGGTGAGGGTCGCGGGGTACTCTGGAGCCACTCGTGGCAGGCATAGGGCGCAAGGCAGGGATAAACCCAGGACAGGACGCCAGGCCATCGCTGGGCAACACACACACCTACAGGGCAATGTAGCATGGCCAATGAACCTAACCCACTACTCTCTGGTCGGTGGGAGGAAACCAGAGGGCCCAGGAGGAAACCCACGGGGAGAACTCTGTGCTTATTTATTTATATTTATATTTACATTTTATTACAGGACAGTCTGGTACTGAAGCATACCGAGTTCTCTGGAAAGAAAATAAATCCAAGCAAGGTATGGCCAAAGTCAGTTGTCACTGACTAATGAACTACAGTGTTTGTTGGGTGTAGTGATACTAACCTCCCCTCTGATCCACAAGTGCACCACAGTCGAGGTAGAACACACCAACCTTATGGATCAAGCCATGCAATCTTTGCCAGGCATGAAGTTTTCTGGAAGCAATACATTATTTTTAAGTAGCTGTTTATTTTCTTTAAGAAACACGTATGATTTCTACTTTTTAAAATGACCCCGATAGGAATGGTTATCTATGCATTTCTTTAATTTTATCTACATTTCTAGTAGTGTAATTTATTTACATAGATTTTGTTGCTTCTGACAATATAAAAGAAACACCTCAGCAGTACCGGATAAAAGCACTAAATTTGTCTCAATAAAATAAAAACAGTGATAACAAATGAGTTCAAATTTGGAAGCCAAAGTCACGCAAACAAAAGTCACTTTTTTTCATGAGTAAGTATAGAAGCGCCTTGGTTTATGTGACCTGATTTATTGGCCTGGCAAAGAAGAGCAATTATTTTTGAAAGCCTATTTGTCTTCGCATTGCTTATTTTTTCAGAACCCTAATCTCAACAGGCATCTACTATTGGAGAAATTAACAGTTATTATGTGTATACATATATTATGAATGCGCTCCATATCTCTTCCTTCTCTCATAAAATAATTCTCAAACCGAAAGGCAAAAACATTTGCATCACAGAAAAATCATTCGTAATTTGTTGACCTCACCAAATCAAAGCGAGGGGCCTGCTATACTAACCAGTGTGAAGTTCAGTCAACCTTGACTTGAGTGAAGATGGTTTGCGGTGGCGTATACGCTGTGATCTCTACGCAACTCACACAAAGGTACAGTATGGCTTAAAATTTTCTGCGCATGGCCTCCTAACTTTATTGCATTAACAGTACACGTGAACTCCTGAAACATCAAAACTAACACAAGCCCTTCCCTTTTGTTTTCACCTAAGATGGCAAACAAAATCCAACTGATAAAGGTTTCTGAGGGGTCCAATGGGGAGGATGACCTACCTCCCCCTCCCCCTCTACCCACCATATCTCAGCAAGAAGGCATTCCCAGCTCCGCAGATCAAAGCCAAATGTTCTTACCTGTGCCTCCTCCCAAGGAAACATTCTCTTCATTCTACCAGCAGCGACAGAAAAGTGAGCTGAAAAGGCTTTTTAAACACATCCACCCAGAGATGAGGAAAAACCTTGACAATGTCGTAGAGAAGGAACTGGTAGAAGTACTGAACTCAGAGAATGCACAAGCGACCACAGATGCAGGATATCAGGGTGAGGTCCAGTCCATGCGGTGGATATTTGAGAACTGGAGACTGGACAACATCGGGGATCCCCACGCAACTAAAAAGCTGCTTGAGGAAGAAGTTCTTCCAGGGGGTAACGTCAGGGGAACCTCATCAATGTTTGAACGCCGTGAAATGGAAGGAGCTCACTTCTGTCTGGATGCCTCAGTTTCAAGGAAGGATCAGGTGAAAGGAGACGTCCATACTGCCACGTGGTTGTTTGAGACACAACCTCTGGACTCCCTCAATAAAATCTACCCTGAGGATGGAGAGCTAGTGGAGGCAGTTCTGAAGGAGCCCATCCAGCGGGGGGATGTGAGAGGAGCGAGGCAGCTGTTCGAGTCCCAGCCACTGGGCGCCCTAGGCCGCTGCAGTTCTGTGGAGGATCAGAGCTTTTTCAAGCTGAAGTCCGAAATTCAGGAGCAGAAAGGGGACACCAAGAAGACTGTGAAACTCTTCCAGGCGGAGCCCTGCTGTGCTTTAAGGGACAGGAATGGCAGCATCCACGAGATCAAATCCATGTGTAGGGAAGAAACCCAGAGTGGCAGTGTCAGAACAGCACGCTGGCTGTTTGAAACCCAGCCCCTGGACATCATAAACAAGAGTGGATCCAAGGTGCAGATCATTCGAGGGATCTCACTGGAAGAGGCCCAGAGGGGTGGTGTTGACAAGAAGAGGTGGATGTTTGAAACACAAACCCTGGACGCTATTCACGAGAGTGTTCAGGAAGACAAGTTTCAGGGGACCGTGAACGTGGTGGAGGCGGCCGACGTTGGGAATAAGCGTCACCTCTTTGAAACCCAGCCCCTCGAAGCTCTGAAAGGAGAGGTCACAGAAGAGGCTGTGGCTAAGGAACAGGTTGTGGGAGGAGATGTGCGATCTACCTTGTGGCTGTTCGAAACTCAGCCAATGGAGACCCTGAAAGACAATTGCAATGTTGGTCATCTAAGGAATGTCAACATTCCCAATGAAGAAAGGGGAGCAGTGAAAAGTACAAAAAATGCATTTGAAACCTATGCCTTAGATAGTATTAGCAAAGAAATAACAGAGGAAGAACTGAGAAGTAATGCAGGTGAATTCGAAAAGGGGGACGTTAAATTGTTCAAGCATCTTTTTGAAACTATTCCCCTTGACAACATTTCTCAGTCGGAGGGGACCGAGGAGCAGGCAATTACTGCTGGCAATGTGAAAAGTAACAAGACATTGTTCGAGAATACGCCCTTGTACGCTATTAAAGACTGTTCAGGGAACTTCCATGAGGTCACAACCGTGAGCAGGGAGCAATCCGTCAAAGGGGATGTCCAAAACTACAAATGGTTGTTCGAAACCAGACCCCTTGACCAGTTTGAAGATGGAAAGGGGAAAGTAGAGATCATCAAAGGAATCACAAGGCAGGAGGACCAAGCCGGTGATGTCAAGATGGCAAAATGGCTTTTTGAAACGCAACCACTGGATTGCATATATTCACAAGTTAATGACTTAGAGCAGCACTCTTCAGTTCAAAAGGAGGAGTCACAAAAGGGGGATGTCAAAACGTGCAAATGGTTATTTGAGACGCAGCCAATGGACGTTTTATACGATAAATCAGAGAAGAAACAGGAAGAGGAGATCATGCAAAAGGGCGATGTTAAGTCCCATACCTGGCTTTTTGAGACACAGCCTTTGGATAGCATCAAAGATAGCAATGAGCTCCACCTGAAATTGTGCAAGACCTTTCAGGACGATGTAAGAAAGGATGTTAATGTGAAAACAGCAAGGCACCTTTTTGAAACAGAGGCTTTAGATGGCATGGCAATGGAGCAAGGCAAAGAGCAAGACATCAGATACATCAGCAAGGTCCATGTCCAGTCTGGAGACGTTTCTCGAGTCAAAGAAATCTTTGAGAAAAAGTCTCTTGATGAAATAGGATTGTCATCTGTTGTGGTGTCAGAGGCTGAGGACCAGGGTGAAAATATTCAGATAGGCTCAGTGAATAAGTTCACATGGCTTTTTGAGAACCACCCAATTGACACCATAAAAGACGAAGATGCGAAAACAAACACATGCACCATCACCGATGTGGAAGGTGGGGATGTTTGCAATAAGAAATTTATATTTGAAACTTTCTCTTTAGACAAAATCCATGACAAAAATGAGCAACTTGAACACCAGTCTGTCTTTGTAGAGAAGCCAACATGTAACACTGACGTCAGATCTAGTACCATGTTGTTTGAATCTCAGCCTTTGTATGCCATTAGAGACAAAGACGGACAGTTTCATGAGGTCTTTACTGTTAAGAAAGAGGAAGTCATGAGCGGAGATGTAAGAGGAGCCCGATGGCTCTTTGAAACAAAACCCCTGGACACAATTAAACCACAGGAGGAGATTTTTGTTATCCGAGCAGTCACACAGGAAGATGTCCTGAAGGGTGACGTGAAATCAGCTCGATGGAGGTTTGAGACTCAACCACTTGATTCCCTTACAAGCAGAGAGGACTCAAGTGTCAGACAAATGGAGGATGTCCAAAAAGGTGATGTTCAGCTAAACCGACAGCTCTTTGAAACTCAAGAGGCCAGCAGCAAAAAATATGTTAGGATGGTAAGTGTCACAGATGTCCATCAAGGCGATGTGAGGACATCCACTTGGCTCTTTGAGAATCATCCCATCGACTCTCTGAAAGGGGACCTCCAAGAGCAAGCCTCTGCACAGACAGTTCACAGAGAGGACAACCAGAAAGGCGATGTGAAGCGATGCACCTGGCTGTTTGAAACCCAGCCGCTGGACACTATCAAGCAGGCTGATCCATCTGTGGTCAATATGGCAGAAAAGGAAAAGCCACAGGCTGATGTGAAGAGCACCACCTGGCTGTTTGAATCAACACCACTTGACAAGATCAGTTTTCAAAGCAGGGAAGAGTCACAGGTCATTGTGAACAGCGTAAAAGAAACGCTGCACTCCCTCCACCATTTCAATGCTATTCACTCACACGGCATTGTTATTGAGGCAAATGAGACCAGAAGTGTGATGATGGCAAAATACCAGTTCCAACACAATGAGGGACCACAAATTCAAAAAGAAGAAATAGTTGAAGGTAATATTAGGAACATTATGCTGCAATTGTTCCACAGAACAAACCTACAGCCTCAAATAACTGTTATAAAAGAGGATGAGCAGGGAAATGTGCAGACCACAAAACTGGAGATGCCAGTCACTGAGTCTGCTGAACCATTAATGGGAAATGTCGCTCAGGCTATTGAAGGTCTGCTCAATCAAGACACATCTGTAAGGAAAGGAATTGTGATACAAGAAAGTGAGAACGGGTATGCTGAAATGACGGTATATTCCCTTTTTAGTCAGAGTACAAACAGAATGGAAAGTTTTGAAATCATAAAAGGAGATGTGAAGTCCACAATTGGAAGCCTTTTATCCACTGTCCAAGAACCGAAGAGCCTGACGTCTTTCCGACCAGAAGAAAATGAGAAAGGAAATGTTAATTTGTTTAGTAGTTGCTTTGAGAAAGGGGATCTCAATTACCTGAAGAGTCTTCAGCCAGAGCTATTGGAAGATGAGATTGATTCTTCTTCGAAGGAGCCGATTGAGATTGTGCAGGGAGATATCAAGGAAGCAAAAAGAAACCTCAACCAGCAAAAGGAACAGGTGGAACGAACAGTCCTGGACATCTTACCAGGAGATGTGAAGAATGTCAAGAAAGTGTTCTCTTCAGAAGGTTCTATTGACCAATGTTGTATGCAGAGAGAAGAGATCATTCGTGGAGATATTTCTTTTGCTAAACAGTCACTGGGGCAGGCAGTGAAGCAACCTATTGTCGTGGAGAAGGAGGAAATTGTGTCGGGTGACATCAAGGCTGCAAAGCAATCTCTGGAGCAAGCAAAGGAACAGAGCATGCGGTTGGAACGCGAAATCATTGTGCCAGGAAAGATTTATGACTTGGATGTTTCATCACAGGAAGCTTTTACAGAAACAAATGGAAATCAAACACATTTAGCGAAGGAGGAAATTGTAGCAGGTGACATCAAGGCAGCAAAGCGATCCTTGGAGGAAGCAAAGAAACAGAGCACCCGAGTGGAACGTGAAATTGTCATTCCAGGAAAAATTTGTAACATGGAAGTCACCTCCCAGGAAGCATCCTTCTCCACAGAAATGAAGAGTAGGACCGTACAAGCCTGTTATGAAACACAGAGCATAGGTAAAGTCAATGAAGCAAAACTGGTTGAAGAGGTAAGAGATGAACAAAGCTCAGATGTCTGTGCAGCCATGCAGAGTCTCGGCGAGGCCAAGCAAAATCCCATTCAGCCTGCGTTCCAACGGAAGCAACCAGCGATTGCCCAGGGAAAGGTTCAAGTGGTCACACTTGGACACTCAGAGCAACAAAAGCAGGTCATTTCGCAAAAGAAAATGGAGATCCAGCAAGCGAGGAGCCAGCAAGCATCTGTGCAGGTCACTCAAAAACAAGAAGTGTCCCGTGTCTCAACGATGAAGGAGTCAAGAAGCCAGATCACATCCACCCACCAAAAGGTCAGTGAATCTGAGGAGAAAGAGGGAGGCAATGAGAAATTTGAAGCTTGCCAGAAAAGTGAAGTTTCAAGGAGTGTAGATATAAATGTTAACGCAGGCGATTCACAGACAGAATACTCTGTTGCAAATCCTTTTCTAAAATCAGAGAGTTGTCCACAGAGTTCAGAGGAACAGGCAGAAGCAGAAGTTGTTCTGAGAGGAGATGTGAAGGCTGCTATTAAATCTTTACAAAGTGCTGCAACAGAACAGAAACCAGTAGAAAAAGAAGACATTGTGAGAGGTAACATGCAGGCGGCTCTTCAGTCTCTGGAGAAGTCTAGCATTAACGTTTCCAAAGGAGACTTTAAGGCTGCAATGATATACAGAAATGCAGGACAATCTTGCTCTGAGCGTAGAAATAAAAACCATTTGCAATCTGTTTGCAAGACTGTTGCAGTGTCTGTACCTCCGTCTGACACTGAATTATCTCCTTCAGTTTCAGTGACTTATGGAGAACAGCCGGCCAACACAGCTCTGAACTCAACACCGGTAGCATGCCCTATTCCTGACGAAAACTCGCCTTCCTCTACTTCAACAAGCAAACCCCAGAGCCCACCACCACTTCCCCCCAAAGCTTGTGAAAAGCCACCAGCAAAAAAGCCAGCTATTCCCCCCAAGCCAAATTGCTCAAATACAATTGCCGGTGAAACACCTCTTCCTCCGAAAAAGTCTGAACAACTCAGAGACAGCCAGAGAACTCCAGTAATTCCTCCAAAACTCCTGCAACTGGGAATGCCTTCCCCCCCACCTTTGCCCCCAAAGCCTATATCTTATCAAGGTGTCCCAGATGACTTGCTGCCCACCAAGTTTGAACAAGCGGAAACAATCGGTGAAGGGCATTCTGTAAATAACGATGGCAGAAAGGATCATCAAGTTGTTGACAAAACAATTGAACATAATAAAGAAGCTCAACTCCCCAAGGCTGTTGCTGATAAACAAATGGAAACAAATTGTAATAGATTAGCTATTCCCACATATTATGACGGAATTGAGAGGGACAAGGAGGTTCTGCCAAAAATCAATGCCGCAGAAGAGATCCGTGCATGCATGCAGAATTACTCAGAGGACCCCGACCACAGAAATGATATAAATATGGGTTTTCAGGCTGCTCTTCAAAATTTTGGAGGAAAGAAAAAGAGTGTAGTTGTCACGACTCCTGGTTTGCCAAAGAAAATTAAAGTAACGAGAGACGAGTTCAGCAATGAAAAACATGAGGCTGTAACAAATACCAGTCAAACACACAAGACTGCAAAAAATGCAAGTCTTTCCCAGGACAAAGGGCAGTGGAGCAGTACTGAACTACAAGACCCATCTTACTCGGACACCCATAAACCTTTAATAAACTGCGAACATAGCGCTGAGAGACAGCCCGAACAACCAGAGTGCAAAGTTGTGCTAAGGGAGAAGAAAGTAAAGCGAGAGACCGAAGACGAGCGACGGGTAAGGCTGTCGGTCCACAAGGATGAAATCATGAGAGGCAACGTGAAAGCAGCCATGGAGATCTTCGAGAATCTGAGGAAACGGGAAGAGCTGAAGGTAATTCTTTCGAAGGTCGAGGAGATTGAGGGAGAGACCAGTGAAGTTAATGTTAGATCGCTGAAGAGCTTATATGAGAATGTACCAGCTTGGATTGTCGCTCCCGGCAAAAACACAAGGCATGAGAAGCCTAGAGGGGAACAGAAGGTCGAAAGGACTGAGTCGTTGAATGATGATGCAGAGAGTGTGTCCTCAGTGGAGGCAGCATTTGGAGATCTCGAGAGAGCAAGCGCAGAAATAATTCATTTGAAAGAGCAGACATTAGCTAGACTCATGGACATAGAGGAAGCAATAAGGAAGGCTTTGTATTCTGTCTCTAATTTAAAAACAGAGTCTGACATTGCAGGGTTGTCCGGGCTCTTTAAAGAGTCCCTTGGAACTGAGCAAAGCTGTCCCACCACCAACAATATTAGAAAAATAAGCATAGTATCCAGCAAAAGTAAAACAGAACAAGCAAAGAACACTTCTGGATCTAGAACAAAGCCCTCATCTGCACAAAAGCCAGAGCTAGAAGTGCCCACAACCAAACCGCGCACAAGTTCTCCATCTTCTCCTTCTTTCATCTCAATTGAATCTGCTGCTAGAAAGCCAGTGGAAGCCTCCAAGCCACCACAGAATCCATCAGAGATATCTCAAAATGGTCACGAAAGTCTCAAGCCTGAGCCTGGCGTAAATGATCAGAAAGAAACTACAAACAACATTTGTAGTCCTGCCAATCCTACACGGAAAGTCAGCGTACTTGAGGTACAAAGGATGCCTGAACCAGCTGGAATAATTGGCACCAAGACTGTTAGTGAAAAATATGAAGAGACCGATTGCTTTGGCAACACATTTATGTCTTCCAAGACTTCAACTATTGTCACAAAGCAGTCAGGGAAAAAAACAGCCTCTTCATACGAGGTGGTTGCCAGCCCAGCCAGATACGAAGTAATGACATCCCCTCTGGTACAGAGGTCTGTTCACACTTTCTCAGAAAACCCACAGTCCAAAGTCAAAGAAGGAGGAAGAGTTTTTGTAACATTTGGCCACCAAAATACAGGAAAACATTAACATTATAGTTAGAGTTGTCAGGTGACTAGTCAGAGTTTGTATGTAACCTCTGAACCCAATGTTTCTCATTACTTTCTTCCCTTTATGACATATAAATACTGTATCATTGTAAGCTGTCTTAAACTGTCACTTTTTGAAAATGATTAGTATTATTACTACTACTATATGGTATGTGTAATTATTTTATTTGTGAACGACTTTGTATTACTTCACAAACCTTTTTGCATACATTTAGGAATTCAAACAACTAAATACTAAATGTTTTACTGGATATTCTTATACTGTTACAAATGAGAAATTGTTACATTTGTAATAGCTGATTTTTTTCTTTATGTATATCTGTGTAACCAATTTAAATAAATAAATGATCTGTGCAGACCATGCAAATTTTTGTTCTTTTTTATTATTGAAAATAATGAATGTATCCAAAATTACAGTAATAAAATGCTTTGTATTGTAGAACGGAGTATGTACGGTTGTATAGTAGAAACAAATTTCACAGTGTATCATATTTCCAATTTTATATTTTGCTTTTTCCTAACTTTTTATTCATAATAATATTGCTGTCCTCATAGTTCCAGTCGTCTACAAAGGATATGTGTTCAGCCTGTTTGACACCAGTCTATCCGATGGAGAAAATGGTGGCTGATAAATTAATCCTCCACTACAACTGTTTCTGCTGTAAATACTGTAAAAAGAAGCTAAGGTGAGATCTTCAGAGTCGCGCACTAATCAGATAATCAAGAAGAAGAATCATCACTTGTAAGAAATTCAAGGAAATTAAATCTTTCTGAATCTTAAATAAGCTAATCACAAAATAATATGTGGTGTATTTTTATAATTAATAATTTACAGGATGTCAAGTCTTTAATCGGCAATTAAATTACAAGATTACCGAACAAATCAATTGTTGTCACTTGACTGTCTTCCAATTGACGAAGAACAAGATTAAGCTATTTCTTTCGCTTTGTTGCAGCACTCACAACTACTCAGCTCTTTATGGAGAGTTCTACTGTGTGTTCCATTACCAGCAGCTGTTCAAAAGGAAAGGGAACTATGACGAGGGATTCGGCCATAAACAACACAAAGACCGCTGGCTTCAAAAGACAACAGAGCCTTCACCTGATGACAAAAAGCTTTGCAAGGAGCCTAAAAGAGAACCACAGGCCTCTGATGTCTTTTTAGAGCCCTCTGCTGGTCAGTTGCCGAAGCTGCAAGCAAGCGAGATAAAGCAGTTGGGTAGCCCGGAGAACAGAAACAAACTGAGAATTAGTTGGCCACCAGAAAAAAAAGCCTTTAAAAGTAGTCTTTCAAAGGAGGACAGATCAGATATATACCTACATAACGAGACCATGATTGAGAAAAACGCTGCAGTTACCCAAAGCAAACTGCTTTCGGGAAACGTCCAAAAAAGCCAAGACAAATTCATTTCAAAGTCCGGTAAATCTGAGAATGTCTCTCCATTTCAGACATCAATAATAAACAAATTGCCAGACTCAACATCCCCTGCCAAAAAAGCCCATCCATCTGTTTGTAATGAGAAGACTAGCCCTACGACAAAAATGAAAAAATCTGTTCGCTTCGCAGGAGCCACAGATCTTGGGAAAAACAGCACATGTACAGCAGAGAAGAGTTCAGACTTAGAGAAAGAAAACCGTGACAACATTTGTAATGAGAGCAACCCAGATATCTTTCTAAATTCTAAGGATGATAAAAACTCAATAGACGTAAGGCTGGATGAGGAAACTGATTCTTCTACATTTAAGGTTGAGGTGAAAGACTCAGAGAGTGAGCGTATATCTGGTCTGCCAGAATGTTCACCAGAGCTGGGAAAAAATGAAATGGATCAAAATAGAAAGAATTTTAAGATCTATCAAAGGACTGATTCAGAATCTGGTATTGAGGTTTCTTCAACATCCATCATAACAGAGGTCACACAGTTTGAAGCAGCTACCACTGTGGTAGATTTTGTTAATGAAAGTATGTCCCAAAAACAAGTCAGCAATCTTGTGAGTTTGAGTGCCCAAAACGACATAAAACCTAAAGACAACGAGGAAATAGCAGATGACGAGGAGAAGAGAGAAAATAAGGGACGGGCTATTGTGGATTCAGAATACGAAAGGCCTAATAATGACATTAAATTAAATCCAGAAAGGACGAAAATAATAGAAAATGGCATGCAGGGAGTGGAAGGTAAGACTGACAACCTGGAAGGTGAAACAGGTCAGGTGGCAATTACTGAAACAGCGATAGACCAGGTTAAGGCTGTTCAAAAGCCCACCAACCCGGGTGCTGCCAACAAGCCGAATGGGAAGACACATGCCAGAAAGGAGTCCTGGTCCAAACTGACCGGTCAGGGAAAAAGTCCTCTGTCCAAGCTCTTCACCTCTGGTGAAAAAGACAAAACGGAAAAGAAAGAGCCCGTGGAGAGCAAAAAACCAGAGGCTAAACCCAGGTCGATACTGGGGAAACTGTTCTCATTAGAAAAGGGAAAAGATTTAACAAAGACTGAGGAGGTCAAAGTTGGCACACCAGGTAAAGTGGCAGAAAAGACATCAGAAAACCTTAAAAAACGTATGGACGAAAAGGATTTACCCATTGATGGGGTTGAAAAAGGAAACGCTGACACTTTCTTCCCTTCAGACAAAAACGAAAATGAAAAGAGTGTTTCCATCGTGAACTCCATTGTGGACATTCACCCAAATTCGTCCAAGTGCAGTCAAGAAGAGACAAATAACACAGAAAAGCTTTCTTTATCTGAGAATCCAGTCACCTGCGCGTCACCAAACAGCAGTGATGAAATTTTACCCATAAGTGACACTTATGAGGCCGGTACCAATATTTCTTACAATACAGATGAAACGGATCCCCTCTTAACACAAGGGGCGCCCAGCAATGTATCTCCAAGCACACTGAGCAGTACCGGTGAAGGTGAAGTGGTGTCAGACCCTGGTGTTTCAAATGGAGACAATCCAAGTGACAGCATTCTAGAAGAGACACAAGTCACTAGTCTACTTTTTTCACCTGGAGCACCGGGCATCCCAGCTCCAACTACAATGACGGACGCCGGGGAAGGTTTGTTTTGTGCTGATTTTTTGTCTAACGAAGTCACGTCTAATTCCGGCATTCTCGAGGAGACAGAGGTTAAAGATTATTCTGCTTCACCAGAGGAAACGATCGATCAAGCTCTAACAACAAACGGCAACGAAGATGAAAGCGTAATGCTCCTGAATGTCCCAAAACCTAGGGAAGTCGATCACGGAGTAACTGATGATGACTTTGAGACAGACAGTAACGTGTCTGAATCGCCAGAATCACCGTCAACACCAACAGATGCCATAGCCACAGTAACCCCACTCATGAAGATGCCAACCGCTCCAGGCACGAATGACCTTTTTAGTAACACAGATTTTATTTTTGAGGAGAACGACTCAGGACGACTCATTCCTCCTTCTAGTCAGCCTGAACTACAAGAACAAATGACAAACAGTGCTGGTAGTTCTGATGATGTATTGGCCTCGTTTGCTCAAAACGACAACGTTCCAGGATCTGGTAGCCCAGATGACCCCTCCCCTTTCAGCAGAGGAAAAAATAATCCCCCACTAAAAAGTACCGAAGAACAACTTGATATATTTGGTTGCAGCGAATCTTCGGTCCCAGGCGAAACATTGAATCAACACAATGAGGACCGTGCCACAGCTACACTGAATTTCAATGAGAACCGCAGCAATAATCCATTTCACACAGCCCCTGAATCTGAGACAGCATTCAATGCTCCGCACCAAGATGACATCTTTGACATATTTGGTACGGACAACGGAAACCTAACTCTGTCGGACGCTTCCGATGTCTTCGATAAGGGCAACCCAGGCTTAGCTCCGTCAGCTGTCCCCGACGACATCTTTGGGGTAGACATTTTTTCAGCTGGAGGAAGCACTCAGACAGCACCACCGTCACACGGATACTCCAACGCCTTGGACGACATCCTGGGCCTGAGCCAAACGGATGCTGCTGATCCAATTCCACACGCTCAGGGAGGCGTGTTTCCTGATGACATATTTGCATCGGAGCCCTTCGTTCCCTCAGAATCACAGCCAGATGCTCCAGCTCTCGTGATGGACGGATTCCTGGATCCACTGGGCATGGACTCATCAGCACCATCAGAACATACCCAAGACAACTGGATGGACAATTTGTTGGGTTAATGATGCCCGCTGAGGACAGCAGGTCTGGTATTATTGTTAAAACCATCTAAATGTATCTAAAGTTAAAATTAATCTCTGAAGGATTTCTAACAATTATCATAATTATTGATATCCACTGATCTAGTGAAACGCGTGGCACAAGATTGTTCATGTGCACAACTAATTATGAGTGATATTTTCCACCTGTAGTTTTTCCTTGCTGTTCAAGCCCACACAAAAATACCTAAATGATTTTGACTTCAGAATTCTTCTTGAAAACATAATTATGTGGCTTAACAATAAGAGGACATTAGGGCCATCATTTTATATGCGCCAAATGCATTATGCTTTTATATGCGCCAGCACACATCCCCTAGCATAAAGGGCCCTGTCACAAAACTAAAAAGGAGAGAGATTTTTAACAAAAATCAAAAGGAAAATGCCAGTGTACAATGCCAGTGATGCATCTCCACTAATCATCTATCCATAGCAGACACAAACAAGGCCAGTTAAAATATAAAGACAATAAAAGCTAGCTATCGCATGGTAAATGGACCAACAATCTCGTTGTATGATCCTTGGGGTCCATTCGCAATTCTACCAGTCACCAAGTACATCTCGGATAAGAAGACGTACGATAAGGTACGTTTTTTCCTTTCTTCCCCTCAACATTCTCACTCTGTGAGATGTTATTAAATTAATAATTGTCGTTTTGTTAAGAACTTTTTATGGTAGTACTGTCATGAGTGCCCCTTTGTGTCATAATGGCATCGTAGCAATTGCATAGAGTCTGTTGCTATGACCGTTGCCGTGACTCAAAAAAGTACATAATTTCTACTCTAAAATGTCTACTCTAGTGACTTTAACCTTTCTATAGATCACAAATTATTCACTCAGATTGAATGTCACCAAAGCAATTCCTGCACTTAAAATTTACAGATTAATTTGAGATACTTTTTGTTTCAAACTAAATTTTCTGTTAATTATAAAGGTGTTCATTGTCTAAACTTAAATCAATAGAATATGCTATGAAAAAAATACCATGCGATTGAAAGAGATGTATTATTTGAAACACATAAAAAAAAATTATATGTCAAAAACAGATTTAGGAAAATCTAGCACAAAAATATATTAAAACTTACTAAACTAAACTGTAACAGAATCGAAACATGTTGTAACTGTCATTTTATATGAAACCAATGTAACCTTTTTCATTAAGATGTCCTTGAATCCAGATCTTTTAAATAAGTATGTGTTATGTCTCATGTAAAATTCAATGTTCTGAGTGTATTATCTTAACATTTTGATTAAAACGGTTTCACTTCAGTGTTTTACTACAATGAGCCTGTGTGTATTCAGTAATATTATGTAATTGTCTATGTTGTTTGTTTACCCATAAAATTATTCTACTATTGACATATTTTATGTGGCTGAAAAGACTAATTTAAGTTTCATTGTTTAAGTGGAAGATATCCCATAAAAATAAAAAGCATAAGAAATAGCACTTATTTCTCAGCGTATTTTACCTCTCTCTGGATTAAAAGACAGATTGTGTGGAAAGAGTAGTTATTTAACAAATCTCAGCTGTGGGAGATTCATACAAAATTAAAAATACATTTAAAAAAACAGGTAAAATGACTGGTCATTTAAAAATAATAATGATATGGTGAGTATTTGTATTTTGGGTCAGGATTATTGTTCAGGTCAATGGAACTTTAATTTGGATATTGAGGATATTGATAATGGCTTGGACGTATATACGCCACTGCAGGAAGGTAATGTTGGCATTTTGCTAATGGGTCAAGTAATGATATGGCCGTATATTTTGATCATAACAAGAGTTTAGATGAACAAATGCAACTCATCATACATGCAGAGTTACATTGTTGTTTACATCTGAAAAGTGTAAATCAAAAAACATCATTACGTCAATCAGGGTAATATACGAAAAATCAAGAGAGGCTGGCATACAAATAATCCTTTCTAAAATAATCTTTATTGTAATCTGTACATCATTTCAACATATATTGTATTTTTATTTGATCCTTGAATATGTTTAGCGTAAGGCCGGCACCACCAATGAGTGTGCATGTACCGCTGGGCCGATTAGAATTTCGTTTCCCTAACGCAACTCTCGACACCTGCGCTTGTCTTCATTGCACCCGTTTGCCTGTAGATAAATTAAGCGGTGTTAGTCAATCCAACCCCCCCGCAGAAAGACAGAGACGGATAAAGAAAAGGCTTGGCATGTTTATGATAGTCAGAGGCCTACTTCATCCCCTCCAGGTCATCTGTAGAATCTGGCAGCTTCCTCTTCCTGGTTTCTGGCAGCAGGAAGCAGAGCGCCCCACTGGCCAGCGAGAGACCGCTGAAGACCAACGTGGGGATGCTCCAGTGGTACTCGGCCAGCAGGTTGAGCAGAGGAGACAGCATCCCTGCTATCCTGATAGCTATGGAGCCAATGCCAGTGGCAGTTTGTCTAAACAAACACAGGGGATCCCGGTGACTCACAAAGTACAACGCACATTTTCCGTTTTGCGATCTGCAGGTCGATTACGAATGTTGTCCTTTTGCATATCGGCAGCCGTTCCAACGTATAAAACTCTTAGGCCGTTAAATAGTCAGACGGATAGATATTTAGATTTTTAAATGGGTGTCATTTCCCTAAGGGCTCAATAAAGCAGCAGTAACAGAAATACCGGATGGAAGTGGGGAACAACTCTTGAACGTAGACATTGCATATTGTGCCTGCCCAGTTCATAAAGAACCTCCCGGTAGTCGCAAGGGCGGTGACTGCTATCACATTGTCTGAAATGGAATCAGGTTATTGGAAGACGCGGCACTCATTCAGCTGAGGGAGAAAAAACGCAAATTGTGTGGCGCACGCAACTTATCTAGGTTAACTTTAGTAGCCGTTCGGCTGAAACAATGAGCTCGAAATAATGCTTGTCATTAACGGCAACAATGCTTCTAATAAATACATTTGCAAGGAATGCAGTCAACCCGTTTGGTCACTGTAAAGATATGGAAACAAATTCCTAGGAATGAAGTTTTGAAATTTTTGTGAACGCGCCAGCCTTACTAAGTGTAGTTAATTGGAATTGTTCACAAAAAATTGATTGATTAGAGATATATTTCTATTAAGCATAGTGTATTAAAATATTAAAACGGTGGGGGAAACTCAAGTATTTTCTATCAATAATACGTGTTTAAAATGTGGCTACTTAAGTTTCCTGCCATTAGTATGAAACAGTGTTATGAATCCAGTTGTGAGATATCGGCCTTATCTATGTACTAAGCCTTACCTTGAGGAATGGCCAGTATCAACAGGCAGATGAATCCTCCACTCAGAATGGTGAACATTAAAGACATTCTTCGCCCAAAGGCTTCGAGTAACCAGACGCAAAATATCTGAGCTGGTATTTCAGTCAAGCCGAAAATTAACTGCGTCAGAAAGATGTCCGTGCCAAACTTCCCAACATTTAAGGTCAGACTGAGGTATGCAAGGTTGAGGGAGAACCTAGATTTCCATAAAAAAAAGAAATAAGAAACACAGATGTTAAATAATGTTAAACAGTAGTTTGTGAGCACTCACAGTGGACATAGTCACACCTAACTAGTGGTCAGAACACAGAGTCTTCAAAGGACACAGGGCCCCATTAGATATTAATGTTTAATACAAGTTCACCATGTATTGAAATATACCTTCAAAACAAAGAGACAACTATTCCTCTCATTACTGAAGCATGTTCACTACAAATCAGACTATTGTATGAAAATAATTTACCATACAGAAGTTATAGTTAAGAAATATTTTCTTAACACAGGTGAAGTGATGAGATCCTTGACTGTCCCCCTGTTTCCTTTCTTCTGCGATGTGACCTTCAAAGGGGAGGAAACACCCTCGTAACAGCCATCCCATATCAAACCCCCCCACAGTGACCCAAATAAGTCAATACTAACTGGAAGAATAGTCAGCAGGGGCGGCACAGGATATAAAAAACCACCGCTGAAAAGCACAGAACTCACAATCAAACGGCTTGCATACCTTCTCCAGCAGGTCGTCTGGAGTGTCGCGTCTGTTGACTGCTGCTGCCATGGCAATCAGCTTCTTCGCTTCTTCGGTTTTCCCACTGTCAAGAAGCCATCTCGCCGACTCCGGGATCAGCCTGCAGAGTTCAGAGACGCATATAACCCGACGTATGCTAAATACCCGCGCAACGAAGGATGATCTACAGGAGTCGCACACGGGGAAAACAGAGCTAGCGGACGTAGGCCAATTGAAACAAAGTTAAATGAACGTACCATATGTAGAGGGTCACGCACACAACTGGAGACGCGATGACAAACTGAGCGATTCTCCAGTCACGGATGAAGTAAGCAATGCCGGCGAGGACAACCTGCCCAAGACCATTGAATACCTGACTGAGGCAGGAGGGGTACGATCGCTTTGAAATCCCAATCCATTCGGTTGCTACAGAAGATAAATATTATAAAAATATTTAAAATATTCATTTTCTGGGTATGCACTTAAACAATGTTAAGTTAAAATGCCAAAAGATGAAATATCATTATCAAAAAGTAATGAACGATACCATGGAGGGAAAATAAAAAGTATCCTTTAATATTTTTAAACTACAAAATTCTGTAAAAATGGAAACTAACATTTTTTAAATGTATGTGGAAATGTTTAAGGATATAGCCTGGTGAAAGGGATTTTAATTAAAAAGTACATGCCACTCGCTTAAGACATACATTACCTAAGACTATGCAGTTTACTCGAAAGCCTCCATATGACATCCCCACAAAAAACTGAGTTGCCAGATATACATAAAAATTTGGAGCAAGTCCTGTTCCGAAAGTGAAAATTATCATTATCACCACTGAAACTTGGGTAGCTCGTTTTCGCCCGTATCTACAAGGCAATAAATGTAAATAGAAAGATAACAATTTGAATTCAAGTTGACTCCTTGATAGTCTTATTTACATACACACCTCTCAGAGTTTAATTGAAAATATTTTTGAAGCCATATTCATAAATAATTAACTCTTTACAATGCAGTTACTACCTTCATTTGTAATTTAACTTATAGCGACATTTATCCATTTATACCTATCATAGTGGAATACATTTTAAAGTTTGCAAATGAAAATAAAATCAAATAAATCCAAATGAATTAAAGTACAGTAAATCAGAAGGGCATTAGGGGGTATTTTATTTACTGTAGCATGGTTTTTGATGAATTTCTGTACTTACGATTCAGCTAGGGGGCCAAAAATGAGCGAGCCAAAGAGAATGCCAGCCATGAACACAGTCTGTGCTACTCCTATTAAATAAGCCTTGTCACAGACGAGATCAAACTGGTGGGGGGGGGGGGGAAACAATCATCTGTCCATTAACATGCTAACGTCAGTCACATGTAGCTAGCATGCAACTGTGGCAATATTTACGGTTACAGAGCATTGTTCAGTGTTTAGTTTGGTAAAATGTGCATGAGCAGAATTAAGCACCTGTTTTTGATAGGAATTTTAAAATAGTTTGATTGCTCTCAAAACGAATGAATCAAAATGATACGATTCCTAGCGGAAACAAAGGATCCTTTGATGGCTGATGACCCTTTTTACAGAGATCCCCATGCTCAACTGTAGAGTCAAACACTCTAGGAACTTGTAAACAAGTTGCAGTACAGAAGCCAGGTACTCAACAACAGAAAGCCACAGAGAGTAAAACTGAACACACACATTGCCAATAGCCACACAGAATACTCACGTCAGAGACTATAGTGGACACATAGAGCGAGGTGTCATACACCCATCCTTGCGTGCAGCCGGTGGTCTGGTTTAGACCACGCTCCCTGATGGAGTCGATGTCCCAGTCCACAGGGGCGAACATCTCACAGCTCTCAAATGACCCATCCTTGTCCCTGGGCAGAGTGAGATTGAGCCTCTCTCCTACAGTCAGGTTGGGGGCCGCTTTCAAAATCCAGTCCGTTTTGCAGTGGTGAGGGGAGCCGGCCTGAGTGAAAATCAGGCTGTAGAGGTGAAAAGGCAATATGAGATTCGGAAAGCTCAGTCCCACCAGCAGCAGTTTCTGAAACAGGCCATAGTCTCCAATGGCCTGTAGGATTTCTTCAAAGTCCACCATTGTTGGGGATTGCTGCTGGAAGGAAAAAACTTTGAGAAAACAGTGAGCACTCAGATATCACTAAACAAATTCTAAATTAATGTTTAACAATGCAGTCATATTCAAGTAAGGATGACTCTGCAAGGGTCAAAGATGAGTTACTGTTTAGGAGGCGAAATCCAATCGGTTCTGAATGTACGCCATCGCCATAGTTATGATGTACACGCCGAGTTTGAATTAAACTTCAGAACGTAAGCATGCATTGTTATTGCAAATTCCAGTGCTTCCTTTTTGTAAGACTAAATATCTTATTTTTGCACATTTTACACGTTGAATTAGGTCAGACCTTTTTGTGAGTTGTAGTAGTATGTGGAAGGAGTCTGGGAGAGAAAACGGAAAGCAAAGTTTGGTGCTTCTTTGTGTAAGCTAAACAAACGTGTGGAAGAGTTATTGCCCTAGTTAACTTAACTCAAGGGGAAATGGTGGTCAGCAGTTTGAGTACTTTGTACAACAATCAGGCCTGACTTGGGTCAGCCCTGCCCAGTATATATCAGACAAACTTTTGCCCTTCAGAGTTAAAGTTGTCACAGGTTCTTGTGGCATCATGCGATAATGAAAATAAATTCCTGAAGGCCTCGGGAAAAATGTTGTTGATGCCAATTAGTCTGAAAAGGGTTACTCTGGGGCTCCACTTAAACATAATTACAGCCACATCGGATAAAGTTTCCCAGGAATGACCGTCATGCCAAAAGGCATAAAATCATTCAGCAACTCCCAAAGAACAGTGCTTGCCACAGAAGTGCGTTAAAAGATAATCTATTATGCAATCAAATTAACAAAAAAAAAACAAAACATTTACTACATTTATGCAACGTCTCAAATTGTTCTCTACAGGGAAACTACTATAATTTAATTTATAATACTTTACAAAATTGCTTTTACAAAAATCAAAAAAAAAAAAATTCATTATATTCTGTAATAAATACATGCAAAAACTTATTGGTACCCAGGAGGAAGAATTTGAAAGACGGATATCTGCAATCAGCTTGGTTGTTTTGACCTCAGATTAAACTTTCAGAAAAATAATAGCCGCTCTAAAACAAATAATTGTTTCCCGTGGACTTCAAGACACAAGACGATATCACTAAGCAATATGGGCAATACTTTTCTGCATATTTTATCATTTCATTTGTTTCCTCTAAAAAACTATCATTTATCATTCAAACCCGTAGCCAAAAACCAAGACTATGGAGATTTAAGAAGGCATTCCAGAGCCGAAAGTCAAATCTTTGACAATTGATAACATCATGGTCTGCATTTCCACAGCCAGGGAAGAATTTCAGCTGAGTCACTGCTGAGCCTTCAGTTCTATGGGCCCCATTCCAGGCTTTCCGTATTAGCTGGTTTCCACTAAACTGCAATCTATGTAGTCATAAAGCATTGGGATATAATGCCAAGATGTCCACTTTGCGACATTTACCAATTGCATATCAGTAAGGCAATGTAGGCTAGGCTCATTTAAGCCTAGGTTTGCCGCTCCGTTCAAGAATTCTGGAGACAAAGACATTTGATAAAGATATGTAATTTGGTTATATGCCCATTTTATCATTTACACAGATCTCTGGAGATTTAACTAATCGTGGCTATACAACACAAGAAGAATATCAACGTAAAATATTTTAAACATAGGTCGGCGTTTCACAGACTGTAGAACAGATCTGGACACAACAGATCAGACATTTGACTTGAAGCCGGGTCGCTGGGACCCGGTTGTCACCAGGCTGTAGGCACCTTGTCCACCACTCGCCTATTGTAGACTCAGGCTGGCTGAAGGATCAGCACCGCGGCCCACACCTGCTTCCCCTGGGTCAGAGGCAACCATGCCGACTTTGGGAGGATCCTGTCACAACAAATTTAACTGCTGATTAACCAATAGCGGGGTGCTTTAATTCCAGCCATCCAGTCATGGGTTCCCCAGGAAGCCTTGAACTTAATGAACAGGTATATAAACAAAACTTTGTGGGGAAAATAGTGGACAGTATTTTGCACTTCGTAATAACATCCAAGGGAATGCAGAACACAGCTTTTTGTTCCACCCTTTACCTCACACCGTTCAGCTCCTTCTGTGACCCATAAGAAATAGATGTCTGGTGCTGGAAGATTGCCTATCGGGGTTAAATAGTTCATGTTTTTGGTGCTTAACTGAAGTGTACCCTACTGACACAGTCTTATACAATTCAGATGTGTACGTATGTTTAAAGACTTAAAGTATTACATTTCAGTTGTTTGCTTTTTGACCACTCACCTTTAAACATTGACCCAGTCAGTCACAACTCCTCCTGCTGTAGGGTTTAAATATATATATATATATATATACATATATACGTAAACACAACCAGTGGGATATAATGATGAGTTCAATCTTTATTGATTAAAAACAATTAGGGAAACATGCATTGAAATCCAAAACCAGAAGAAAAAAAAAGAAATCATGATTTAAAAAAAATAGAAACTGAGCTTTGTGTCATAAGCTACAATGCACAACGCTACTTGTAAAGGTAATCTGTCCCATTGCTATGTTCATCTTGATTGATTTATTACAGTTTGGTAAAGAAACAAACTAAGATTAAAGTGACAAAATAGAACTAATGAAAGGAACTGAATGCAGTTGGAACCAGGGTTAATCCAGAACGCAGGAGGGTTAAATTCACAAACCTGTACCGACCACATGGATCATGTACAGGAAAATGGCACTCAATACTTCAAGGTCTGAATAATACTTGATTCTTGTCATTTCTTCTTTCTGAAATCAATACTAATCAATAAAATTGCTATCACAACATTATCTCTAACGTTACAGTAACCTTCTTACAATGCGACGATATTATGAGAATGCTGTGTTAGCCAGGAATCTGAAAAATATAAAAACACATCTGGTACTATAGGGGGCAGCAACGGTCCACTAAGCAAATATTTTAAAGCAGGTCTATAAATTATGGTTCTCAAGAAAAAGTCAGAAAATGTGACACCATGAGTTGCTAACAAGAAAACATTGGTACCTGTGTAAAAGACCCTTCACAATAAGTGACATACCTAAACATTCTCCAATCAAAATGTTCAGTGCTGTATTTCTATATTTAAGAGGCATCAACTTAAATCATTAAACCAAGTAAGGAACAAGGAATTGGAGGGACCCGAAAACCCTTTTGCCTGATTATATGCTTGTGTTAGCTCAAATTAAAAGCTGCCTTAATGCACCTTTAGCTTTGACTGCCAGACAACACAGTTGTAAAAATCATTTATACATTTTAAAACTTAAAATAAAATAAAAACAAAAGTTTTCCTTGGCTGCGGCAATGGACAAAGGCAGATGACATCACAGAGCAACGGATGCCCTGGAACTTGATATTCCAAAGGCATTGTGGGACAACAGGGCTTCTGGGGGCGGGGAGGGGGGTGACCCAAACAGACATGGTGACAATTACAGTACCACCATGACCAGTGCCATCACTATGACTGAATTACTTTATTGTGGCAGTATTATGCTACTCTCAATTTCCTCCATTACGCATTTTTTTTATTATTTCCTAGTCACTTCCATAAGTCCCAGACAAACCAAACGCTTATCTAGGCTTTTGACCGCAGTGTGGACAACACTCTTCATCGGTGATGGAGTTCTAACGTTTCTCCTCTAACGGCTTAGAAGCAAAGCGATGCGGTTGTGGAATGGCAGTCAAGAAAGGCATGCATTTTAATAAATGGCAAATGTCACAGCGTTGAAAGTGCCCTGAAAGACAGGCGTGCGTGCTCCCTTACAAGCCGCGCACGTAAGCTGAGGAGACAGGTACATTTCTGGGGGATCCAGATTTTTTTTTTCCAAACCGATTCAAAAAGGTCAAAAACGGAGCTTTGAGTGCGAACGTCTTTCACACTTCAATGCGAACGGCTGAAACCCTCAGACGCGTCGAGGGAGAAATAAAACGCGGAGCTTTCTAGATTAAACGGTGTCTGCCGCAACAGGAAAGCGGATTGGTTTTTTTTTCTTCTGTATACCAGCATGTCGTTTCCACAATCTCAATCTTTTAATATACGAAGGCCAAATGTGAAACAACCTGTATATATACATTTAAAAAAAATAAAATAAAAAAAAATAAAAACTGATACCAAATGTTATAATGTACAAACTAGGGTGAAGTTATTCATCAAGTATGTTAATAGTTATTTGTAGCCATCCTTGTTGGGTGAAGCACAGTACTTTTTTTTCCATTGAACATTCGAGGAGGCGATTCCAAATTAAAGTCACTGCTACAAACAGCACACAGACAGACCAATGTGAGTGACAGCACGTGGTTTCAGTTACTACACCACTAAACTTATATACATCGTCATAGTAGGAGAGAGGGAGCAGAGCAGAATTCACACACACACACACATATACACACATACATACATACAGTGGTCCTCCCTCACAAGCGGCTAAACATTTTTGTTTGTATTATGGAGTTCTTAACAGTCAGGGACAAGCACGAAAACGGTGACACGCAGATAAAGTAGTGTCTTTTAGAAGTATTAGGTCTACACACAGTCTTGACTTGAGATCACAATACTGCTTTAAACTTGGCTAAATATAATCAACGTCTAAAACTAGAGCATTTCAGGTATTTCTCATTTAATTCCATTGTTAAAAAACGATGATTGGAGAGTATACCCGAAATCTGAATAATAAAAACCCCAACAATCTTGAAATGATACATCTTGCTTATATAACTTATTTTATCACTCAAAGGTTCTACCTTTGAAAATGAGAGTAACATAATTAGGGTGGTGTATGGGATGCTGGTTCCAGAGTAAATTACCCATTAAAATAACTTGCTTGTTACTTTCAGGCTAAATCCCCCTCCAACGCAGGTCACAGAGTTGCTTTGCTGTTTGCTAGGTAGACTGACTTCCCTGCTCACCAGCTGCCAGCCGCCATTTGTGGCCAGTTTCGCAATGCCACATGAGAGGGAGACTACTGTGTGTGTGCATGTAAAAATGATAAATGTATCCATATTCAAAATGCACTATGAAGTCTGGTTTGGCAAAATTGCTGTTTGTCTACTTCATAGTGGTTGGGCAGCACCAAAACCCTAAGACCATTAAAACGGACAGACGTCTCCTTTAGTGTGTACTGATATGAACAGCAACAGAAGCCAGTCGACGTCCTCACGGATCCCAGGGGTGGTCTGGAGTACCCAGCTGTCAGCGCACGGGCTTCCCGTCTGCCTGTGTTCCGGATCGGCTCGGGGCGGGACACAGGAGGAAGGCTGTGCCAGTGCCTGTGCCGGTGCCTGTGCCTGGCATCATAGTCAGCCAGTGCCTGGAATAGCAGTCCGTATTAACCATGTCCTTATGTTGCCGCAAGCGCACTCTCGCATCAAAACCCTCAGCACAACGCTTTAGAGTAGAGCAAGAGGAAACTCGGTAACACTTCACATCAAGCGTCTCCAAAAACTCTGTATTTACAAACCCATAGCTAGCGTAATGATGCGTAGTTATAGTGTACTTAATGAGTTCCACTGTCATCGTGATCTGTTCAGATGCAACTGTGTCCTCACAGAGAGTCATTCATTAAGTACAGGGTAACTGTGCATAACGACACTGTAATTGTGCGCAATCACACATGTATTTATGCAGCAACTACGACGTAAATACGCGGCATTTGCAGACATTTAATGTGAAGTGTAACCGAAAAACTTTGTGATTTAAAGATAAAAGTACGAAGAGTATTGTTGGATGGGGCAATTCCCGTCCGTGTTTCACAGTAATCGCATTTTCATGCTCCATCCTTTCTGACGCTCATTTAGATCAGGATATACACGCAACACAGTCCAATCTCAGCAACACGGCCTGGTTGGCATGTCAGCCCTCAGAAGTGTAACGTTTTTGCTTTTAGGAATGGCAGGTGAAAGGTGTTCTCAGCACAGATTTAATCCTCAGTCCTCTCAACGCCTCGTGGTCCTTCATTTAAAAAGACGCTCTTCCTTCAGTTCACCATTGGGCAGTTATTCTAAACCAGCTAAAGCTACCGCGGGCATCCGTGCCGAATTGTGTGGGTACTGCCTCGCGTGTGCCAAACGAAGCCCAGCGCGGCCCACTAAAGCTGCAAGGAGTCGGACGTTCTGGGGGTCCTGTATCTACGGTTCCCAACAGAGAATCTTTGACATTAGTAACCGAACCCACATTCATCCATTATACAACTGATCTCCATAACTAAAGCAAGGATAGCCCCATCATTTATTCAGTAGTACTGTCGAAGGATAAGGCATTGTTACAGAACCAGGACTTGCGAGAGTTAGTTCGGATTGTGCAAATGTATCTCTTAAATAACAAAAAAAAAATAATTAAAAAAGAGAAGAAAAAAATAACTAAAAGGAAATGTCAGAAGGATGGATATAGATGATTGCGTCCTTCTACAAACACACTGTAAACATTTTAGGGTGATTCCTATGCTGTGTTCTGCCTTTTCAATGCAAAAAAATCCTATTTATTTGAAAAATGCTTCAGAATCCTATGGGGTAATGTCAAGTTATTTTTCTTTGGCAGTAGTGGTTTCTTTAGGCCAATGAAAGTAGATCAAATGCACAGGCGTGCGATACTATTTCTCGGATGCGTTTTTGTTTTGTTTTGTTTTTTAGGCAAGTCGGGTGGCTGGTGGTATTGCAGTTTAACTAATGCTCAGCTGTGCAAATCCCATAAGCTTAATATCATCGGGAATCTCGGAGCCCTCCACTCCGGAGGCCTGGGAAAGAGAAAAACATAGACCTGTAAGCTCACGTTGGACCTCTGCTGCAGCAGGTTTAGTGCTATTTAAAACAGTGACACCTTAAAAATTCCTGAAGTTGGACAAGTAGCTTGCATGTGTGAAATTCAAGTGCATCTCTTCCACTTACCAGTTTAAAAGTCACATTTCTGTTGGTTTGAGGCTCGTCAACAATCTTCTGCAAGTTGGCAGCGACTGAAAATGAGAGTATTGTCTCATGTCACAGAGCTAGCAAGGTTTAAAACGAGAGAGTCGAACCCCAGTCCACACACGCTGCGGTGTCTGATTGTTTGCCAGCTAATTAATTAGCATTTCATTTGCACCCCGACAAAATCAGGGGAGAGCATTCTCATTTATAATGACTCCAACGGACAACTGAAGGGTGAGGTAGAACTAAAAACAGCATGGCCTGCGGCCAGTGGCAGCTGGACTCTGACAAACCTGGATTAAAACATGGAATTAGACTCACCTGTACCATAAAAATGTTTTCAAGCGGAGTCCACCTACTCTTTGATCTTTTTGTTATAGATTCACCAGAGCAAGTGGAAAACAATTCAATAATAATAAAAAAAAAAAAAAAAAACACTAGCTTTAATTGTCATTATACATGCCATCGCTGTATTGTGCACCAGTCGTTAATCTCTATGTTTCTACAGCTCTTGACTGTGTCTACAGAAGAAGCCCCTCTCCTCTCACAGGCCCTGAGGACAGTGAATCTACTGTCTAACTCACCTATTACCAAGTCCCTCCCGTCCACCAAGCCCGCAGACACCAGCTCCTGGGAGACTCCATCTGCCGTGTCTGAGGGGAGGCAGGCGAAGACCGTTAGTGCAAGCAGAGAACGC
>JAOYSI010003939.1:0-14712 GCA_025775065.1 Hiodon alosoides
CCCCCCCCCCGCGCCCGCCCCTCCTCCTCCCCCCCATTCCCTCTTGCTATCTCTCCTCCCCTTATTCCTTCAAAGCCAGCAGGCTGCTACTCGATCCAGACAGCTTGCTACATGATCTCTTGGAAAACAGCGCTCAGTGTTGCTCTTGCTCTTCGATGCTCGACCTCTCTAATCTCAGGGAAAAAAAACAATGCCTCTACGCAGGAATTGATTCAGTTTTTTCCTCTTTATCCCCCTCCCCCCTCCCCCTTTCCTAATCTCCCTCTGACCCCAACCCCTGAACCTTTTCCTGTAACCCCTCTGATCCATTCCTCTCCAAATCCCCACTCCCTGCTTCTCTTGTCGCCCCCTCGACAATGTTGCCATGTGTTAGCTGGCTCCAGTCTCTCCTTGCTTTGCTGTCCTCTGCATCACTTACCTGGGGGCAGAACTGCCCCACTAGCTGCCTTTGCCCAGACCCTCACACAGTAGACTGTAGAGGCCAAGAGCTCACCCATTTGCCAGAATCCATCCCGCTGGATGTGCGCAGGCTTTTGTTGTCAGACAACTGGATTCCGTGGATCCCCTCTGATTTCCTCGTACTCTACAGTGACCTGGTCTACCTTGACTTACGGAACAACTCACTCTCCAAAATCGAGCCCGGAACTCTGAGCACCTCCTCCAGGCTGGTGTATCTGGACCTGAGCTGCAATAACTTGACAGACATCCCCTCAGGGACCTTCGGAGAATCCCGTAGCCTGATCAAGCTTCGGCTGGGAAACAACGCTTTCCTGAACATGGTCAGCGAGGCTGCTTTTTTAGGCCTCACCTCCTTGCGTGAGCTGGAACTGGAACGCAATGGCCTGACTTGCCTAGATGTTGGGCTGCTGACCCAATTGCCCTCATTGCGGTTAGTGAGGCTAGAGGGCAACCCCTGGGTTTGCAACTGTAAATTTGCCAAACTCTTCACATGGCTAATGGAAAATCAACACAAGCTTCCAACGGGTAAGATGTTTTATGTTCATGTATACTGGAACTCTAAACTATTAACATTCGCTATTAGTTTGATGTATTTTAATTTTGTGTGCATAGTATTTATCCCCATGTAAAGCAGCAAGATCATTCCTGAACCAAGAGAATAATCTTACTCTCACTAAATATACAGAGCCTCCTTGTTGTGCACGTCTCGTGTGCCCTTTTCGTCAGGGTTTTCCACAGAAATGATGAACGGGAATTGTGAGCTGAATAAAAAACTACAATCGATTCCACTGTAGAAATTTCTCTGCCACGATGGTTTTTTCTGGAACGTGTCTGTGCGGTTTGCTGTGTTTTCCACGCTCCTAGCTTGTATTTTTTTATGTATGTTCGTGATCCATAAAATACTTCCCTACTTGAATTGGAAGAATGCGTCTTCTGAAATCTGAGGTGTAGGTTTGTTTATGTCATGGACAGACACGATGATGAAAAACCATTCAGCGCATAGTTGTGCTCCTGCCTGGATACGTGCTGGCTTTTCTGTTGCCATTTGCTTCACTGCTGATTCTCAGAAACGTTTTTATTTTGTCTGATTTTTTTTTTACTTTACAAGGAGGATGGCAATCATACTGACATGCTTCAATCAAAAATGAGCAGTGAGTTAAATAGAATTTCATTTTGTAAACAATCACTTTAAATGTTAGTTCCATTTATTAATTGCCTCAATGTGGATATCTATATATAGCTGATTTTCTTATTAGGTGCCTGTCCCTTTCTTCCTCGTGAATATCCAACCACTATTTGTCTGGAGGCAGTCCCACATTTATACATTTATTTATACATTCTATAAAAATATGTTAATTCAAATTTTACATTTCATAACTGTCTGAAATTTGAATCATCCTCAGCTTTTAATGGAGCAGGATGTTCTTAAAGTAAATACATTTTTTTAACTGCTGTTTCATACCCTGAATTCAGTCTTTCCCTGTGTCTCTCACGACCTTATTAAAGTTTTTAATGTTGGCCCTAAAAACACAGTTCCAAGCTCCGGATGTGGTCAATAATACTGCTTTTACTTATTACAACAGAAGTTACTCTGATCCAGAGAAACTTACATCGCTATTATTATTATGATTATTATTATTATTATTATTGATGTATTTATATCTGGATAGATGAATCACTTTGCACAAGATTTACAGTATAACATCAGTACCCATTATATTTAAATCAGCAAACGTCTGGGGTTTCAAATCATATAATTCAACCACTGTACCACACTGCTATTTACAGTATAACAGTCTAAGGTATTGGTAGCAGGGTGATCAGATTACTTTCAGTCTCAAAACCAAGTAACTTTTCTGTTGTTATTTCTGATAACATTATGACTACACTTAAACACAGAATAAATGCAGAAGATACTGGAAATAGCTCAGGGAAAAGCCCTTTTCAGATAATTGCTCAATAAAACTGATTTGTTGCATGTTTTTGTATTGAGAAAGATACAAAAATTAATGTTAGAATTGACGGATGCAGGACTGATAATAGTTCATGAAAGAAAAAGTAAAGTCCGCAACACTGTTCTAAAGCTCCCAAATCAAATATTTATTAACACCATAAAACAGGTCAGCGTTTCGAACCCGAAGCATCTTCGGGATCTTACACATACAAATGCAACAACCTGGCCTGACAAAAGCCCCACATTAATCTTTACTGACTTTTAGCTACCTGACTAGCCTGTCTCTCTCGGCTCACGTTTCAGGAGGGTCGTTGTGGCATCCTTGAGAATACTTAAGCTTACCTGGTCAATGTTTAACTGTGCAGATGGAGGAAGTGAATTACCGTGCTGTTGACTGTTGCACATAAAATTATATGATATACCTACTGAGTCATAGTTCCCATAGCGTGGCTTTCTTTGAGTAATAAATTAGAAAAAAATAGAACCATATGCAAAAAATAGAAAAAAATTCTGTAATAAAAAAAAATCTGGAATTATTTCTCATTTGTGACAGAAAGATACAGAAAGTATCTAATATATATTGGGGGTTGAAATCGGTTACTTAATTTATAAATTGAGAAACTTTTTCCATCGATGTGGCACCATAGCTTTTATGTTGTTCTTACAGTGAGGCGCCTCTGAATTACTGAATTCTTAAAATGTATTCTATGTGAGCAGCTTAGGAATCAGTAAAAAATAATCAGACAATATGGTTATCAAAAGAAATGAAACATTCAAATGAAACTGAATGAAACTGCTGAGCTGATTTTTGGGTGACCTGGAGAGAGTTTTGTTGTAAACTAGTGAGCGAATTCAGGACTAGCTTTCCTTTCTGTTCATCATTCAGAAAACTTCAGGGCTCAGCACTCTGCACATTATTTAAATACAAAATGTGCATACTGATGGCAACTTTTCCATTTTCAATGAGTAAATTTAGGGATTCTGTCACTTGTTACTTTCATCAGATGCAGCATATAAAGGCGAGTGACAAATTAAAGGAAAAACCAACGTGGAGTGTCTCAGTTAGGTGTTGGGCCACCACCGACTGCCAGAACAGCGTCATAGAGTCTTGACCTAGATCCTACAAGTCTCTGGGACTCTTCTGGAGGGATGGAACGCCATTCTTCCAAAAGATATTCCCTCATTTGGTGTCGATGATAGGGGTGGAGAGCGCTTTCCAAAATTTCCTACAGGTGTTCCATTGGGTTAAGATCTGGTGACTGCGAAGGACAGCGCATTTGTTTCACATAAATTCCACACTCATCAATCCATTCAGTAACCCCTCCTGCCCTGTGGATGGGGTCATCTTGGAAGAAACCACTGCCATCAAGATATAAATGTTTCACCATGGGATAAAGGTGATCCCTCAGAATAACTTTGTAATGATTTGACTTTAAGGGGATCCAAACCATGGCAGGAATAAAACCATGCACCCCAAAGCATAACAGAGCCACCAGACCCCCTCACTGTAGGGTTTTCCTTTAATGGCACACCCTTTGTATATATTAATTTTATATTTTTATATATAATCAAATTCACAGAATACAATAACTATATATATATATATATATATATATATATATATATATATATATGTTTTCTATTTTATTTTGGCCAAAGATTGATGGGGGTTTGTTTCTTAAGGCAATTTTTTGCTACGTTGCATTTCTTTTGAACTTTTTTTGTTTGTTTTGTGAGTAATAAATTAATTTGGCATCTGCAATTTCATTTTCAAGCACTATGTAATTACTTTGCATTTTAGATTCTTATACCTTTGTAATCTGCTAAACAAATCTGCCAATATAAAATGTTTGCAATGAACAACTGAGTGCAATGATTTGACCCAATCAACTTCAGCTGCTGGGCTTTCAGTCAAAAAGTGTCAATCAGTCGTACAGGACTCCCCAGCTCACCAACGTGTCAAACCATTTGGGCTACATCTGGGCTCGATTCATTGAATAGCCCCCATAGCTCAACAGAGGTTTCCGCAAAAAAACAGAACCTCATGCCACTCCATTTTTCACTCATCTCAGCACTTCTGCCCCACCCATACTAATCCTCTGCTTAATTTTTTTATTAACATAAAGGTTAGTGTTTGACTATGTTCTTGAATGTCTTTGAAAAACAAAAACACCCTTTATGCAATTCACAAGCGAGCTGTCACTCAAATCAGACATTCAGTCATGTTCTTTTCCCACCCACCATCTGGCCAATTGGACGATTCTCACTATGAAATAAGTTGAAGGTCTGCGAATCCGTGTCTACCTCAAATTATGTGCGTAAATTATTCAGGTGGCTAACCAGTGTAAACATGATACGCCGCTGTCTCAAGTGCTCTTGGGTTAAGGACGAACAAACGTAATTCATAATTCAGTGCAACACTGAACTGGATCTCAATGCCAAAATGCTTCTAATCATTTATACACTGATGGAGCTTGGTAATAGGGACTCCTGATACACTGGCCAGAGCAGACAAGACCTCAATAGTTACATCAGACAGAGGTTTATGACTGAACAATCACCTTTGATCATGATAAGGGAATTATAAGTTATGACACAGAAGAGCCGGGTCATTTCTGCCTATCTACTTCCTCTATAAATACAAATAAGCATTTCACAATTGTCTGTTGTGAGAAGTTAAAGTGGTTGGTAGAAATGTTGTTGCCAAAGACAATGAACTGTGGTTAACTGAATCAACAGAACATAAGTATCTATTCATTTAATATCACAAACCTGATAAAGTGTATTTCTTTATTTAAATGGGGACCTTTTCAGTTAAAACTCCCCTTTTAAAACCATTTTAAAAACACATTTTTACTTACAGGCTTTTTGTTAATGAGTGTGCACTTGTTTTTAGTCTCATGTTGTCTCATGACTTTTCATCTCATGACTTTGTTAATTTAACTAGATTTTTATTTATTTTGTGTTCTGCATCTGCTAAGCAACTAAATTGTAAATTGTTCCTTTTTGAAACTTAAATGTATTCTGTTTTTTTGTATTTTAAAGCAGTCTGAGCTGGTTTGCATGATTGGTGCTATACAAATAATAATAATAATTAATTAAAATAATAAATAATTATTAATTATAGTATATTCAGTCAACATAAAACTATCAAAATCCGTAGATTTCCAATAAATAGTAATTAATCGGCCATTGGCACAATAAATCAGAAACTGTGCCGACGTTCTGAAGATAAATATTTATTATAACCTAAGAATAAGAATTTCCGTTGTAATATTACTGCATTCAGCAAGGATCCATGAAATAAATCTAATACAATTTTTTTTATTAAACATATCTGGATATTTACCAAAGCAGTGTCTCAAAGAAACAGCAATAGTGCACATTGTGGGTCACAAGCCAAACACTTAATGTCACATATATCTTGTACCTTGTAACTTACACTCTAACTTATAACGTAAAGTAACATCTGGAAATTATTCCTTGTGTTATTAAAATGAAATAAACAAAAAGTAGTTTATTCATGGGTTATAATGCTGCTGCATAAACCCACCTTTATAATGTCTAAGGCCTTTAGAACACCAATTTGTCATAGATGTAAAATATTTCCACCTTCCTGAGCAGCCCAATGTTTTGTACTGTGTACGTTTGTGTGTGCTTTTTCTGAGCTACTCCTGTGTGAACTGCTTGGCTCTGACATGACATGCGCGGTGACTGGCAAAGCTGGCCGAGTTGCCATTCCATGATGACGTCCATGTGACTTAAATATCAAAAGAGGCATGTCATTGAACATCCTGCGTTGGGAAAAATCCCTCCTGGTCCGAGTGACTCACCCGTGCCCTTGTTGTCGCACATAGGTCCATCAGTGATCTCTGCAGACTGTTTGCAGTCAACATCTGGCTGCACATAAAACAATCCGCGTTCGAGCGAAGGCAAACAATGAAGCATATTGCACTGTGGGCGCAGCATTGGTCATATATTATTTAATGGGTGTCTGGGTCCCTGTGAAAGCAGGCATTCATATCAAATTTAAATTGCAGAATTGTCACAAAGCAAGCGCCTAAAGCAAGATTGCAACAGTTCATGTTAAAAAAAAAAATACATGCAATATGTTCCGCTTTTCTAAGGCATCACTTCTAGGTTTACCACCTCAAGCGCTTTCCATAATCTTTCATATATATATATATATATATATTTTTTTTTTTTTTTAAGTTTCTAGATCGACCTAGCTTATAAGCAACATTAAAAGACAAACTTCTCTGCTCCCGATTCTTTCACTTCTGGTTGTGTAACGGGAAAATACGTTCACTGAATTTGATAGCTCCAAAAACCAGCGAGGAAATCGTCACCCAACAATGGTTTCAAATTTGGTCAGTTTGGGGCGTCGTCTGATAATATTCAGCTTAATGACAGTGATTTGGTGAAGACAATTTTAGAGCTAATTTAAAGTCCACCTAAATGTCTGTGCCAAGAAAACGCATTAAAACTACTCAGCTTGAACAAGCTGTCTTTATATTAGTTCTAAAATCGCCTACACCGAATAGCAAGTCCCGTACAGTAGTGCAGTAAATGGCCTCTGTCCTCGTTGGTAAGTATTTAGGCTCAAACTTCAAAGGGTAATATTCCTACCAATGTCATGTGTTCAGATTGTACAATTGGTGAAATAATCTGCTATTGTTTGCATTGTTAAACCGCTTCAATTAACACAGAAATGTACCTGCAGCTGCCGTTGTAATGGAAATGTCCTGCTTGGAATGTCGTCATCAATCCCAGACTGTTAAGCAGTGCATTTCAAAATTTGGGGCCCAGTAAGAAAACACTTAAAATGTCAATTCCAAGCAAAATTTTATTACAATAATGTATTAAACTTTTTGTATTTGTTTTAGCATAAACGTACATTTTAAGACCCAGTGTTTAAACATGATCCTTTTAAGGATGCTGCATAACCATAATTAACCATAACCATAACCATAATTGAATGTTTTATTTGCTTCCATCACATTGTTATAGTGTACAGGAGGTGAAGAGTAACTCTATAAAACTGCTACAATCTCTATAAATATCTCTGATGGCTTCAACTTTATTGTACATTGGAACTCACAGGGAAACTGAGATGCACAGTTTCAGAGGGGACAAAATTAAACATTTGAAATATTTTGTGTATATACTGAAACACACTGAAATTAAACAAACACTTAAAAATACTTACAATGGAAATACCTCGCCAACAGATTTGTGTTCAAAATAATTGTGCAAGAAAAGTATGCAATCGGAAGATTATTTTTAATAAGAAAGAGTATATAGCATAAACATCTAAAAACCTTGAATAGCTTAACTAGTAAAAAACAAACTTGTGCATGGAAAATACATGCCTTTTATCAATATATATATTTTTTCGCATAACTGCATTACTGCAATGTCCATAGGTGTCATCTTAAATTGATGAAATGCATGGCAGATCAAAAGGAAATGGTAAGGGCTGAACTTTTTTCAAAGGAAAGTATCAGATCACATAGAGCAGCCATATCATTGACTGGATATAAAAGTATGGATATTTCCATTAAAAGCTTTGCCAATAGAGCCACAGTTCCACTGGAACAGTCCAGAATTCTCACTTTCACCTGCAGTTTACTTCTTAATCTCTTGTTGTCCGTGTGATAGAATATTCCCTATATTACCCTCTCTGTTTGATAAATCATGCAAGATTATGTAATCACGCACAATCCAGCAGGTCCAGTCTGGATAACAGTCTTGGCTTTGGACACTTACATAAGTCACTAACATGGGTCCAGTCCATCATTTTAAACTGTCCCACATTCATTAAACATCGGTACTTATATGAATATTCTGGCAATAGGGATTGCAATTTCAGAATTTCCCAGACTAAGTCAGGAACTTTTTAACATTTATTTTATTTTTATTAATCTATTTATTAAGTTGGAACGGAGCCACAGAAAATGCTTTTGGTTAGACCATTCTCAACAGTGGAACATAGCATGTAAACATAACTTTTTGGAATTTAGCCACTCAAATTGCAATGACATAAACAATTTTAAAAATGTGTTAATTGGTAAATAAAGAACTCAATACAGTTATGTACAGTCTCTCGATATCTTATTGTCAAACACAAATCTATTCAAAAAATTATTAATAGTAAATAAACATACGTCATTAACATATAACATTTTGACAAGATGAGTGATTCCGGTGACTTACATAATTCTTTACAATAAAGAACACGATTATTTTATTAATCTATCACCATCCATCATATCAGTAGTCTGATAGTTCTTGACATCTGCTGCATACCCAAATGTATCAATGGAGCCACAGAAAATGTAGAACTTCAGGTAAATAGTTTGCTCTTGTGATGACTCATGCCAGTTCTCCTCTCCAACCGGAAAGTTGCCACTTTATCGCATGCAGTTTTGAAATAAGAGTTGTTTTTAGTCACAGTGTTTCATTTTAAACATTTTTAAAAATGTTGCAAAGTAATTAATGCACAATGCTGCGCTACCCTGAGTGACTCAGCTGGTACAGGACTGACAGGAGCCATCTCCGTATCTGTCATCCGCTACGTCATAATCGCTCAGGGATTAAATCCTTCAACTGTGTGAAACAAAGCAGTCACTCGAGCTGAATTTAAACAAATGGCAGTTTGTTTCGAGGAGAAATGCTGATGTTAGAGAGCCTGCCGACCTCAATCCTATTGATAAATTATACAATAGGGGTGAGTTATGTAATGGGCATCCAGGGAAACCTCTGTGAATCATAATAATCTACATCAGGGATTAAAGTGCCATTGTGATACCCTCCTCAAACCAAACAGTTCTGACTGACTGTAAAAATATTGTATACAAGATTACGTGTCACGTCCCTCACTAGACAGCATTGATAAATCCCACCCTTTCCTTTCTGACACTTACATCACCTAATTCTTCTGTTGTCAAGGAATAACACATATTTGTAATGGTTTAGTCTAATTTAAATGTCCTTGATATGTTATTTTTTTATTTTTTTATTTAAATACTTTCAATCCATCTGGAAGTTTACCAGTGGAATAGCTTATCACAAAAAATGGTAGGAAATTAATCTCGTATTTCCTTAGTTGTAGTGTATTGTTTTTGAGTTTTCATGGATTTATTTTAAACTTCAAAGAAATCACACGCTATTTTGTCAAATTCTGTGCATTCATTCTTTATAAGCTCAAAAAATTGTTGAACAATCACAAATGGTCTAAGTAGATGTCAGGTATCTGAAAGTTTTTTTCTGAAATGTTGTAAAATATACACTTAGAAATATATGAATACTCATTAACCGAAAGATTGTAGGTTCAAAGCCGGCTTTTCTTTTACCCCTAAGCTAACGGCTTAACCTGAACCACATTAGGAAATGTTCAACTGTAGGTTTCAGTGGATAAATCTGAAAAGCCATGCGAGTCGATCTGGATAAAAGCTTTTGATAAATAGTTAAATTACAAATGTAGGAAATCTAAAAAGTCTGTTTTCTACACATTGTCATGCTCTAACAAATCTTTCAAATTGATGCCCTTTCAGAATAGGATATCCTTTAGGCTGAGAAAGTGACCTGTGGATTTCGGACAAACAAAAGATTTCTGGAATTCTTGAATGTAGTGATTCACTCTGAGATATAGCATTATATCAGATTCTGGGATTCCCTCAATTTCTTTTTGAAAATTGAAAGCAGGCATTTATTTTTATATGTTTTTTTGTCACCCCCTTGTCTTCTGTTTAATATCTAATTAATCCACTTGAATCCACTTTCCACTTGAATTAAATCTTTGAATTTGACTTTTTTTTCTTGATTAAAGGTGAATTTGTAGTGAATCAAGCGTTCTGCATTGGGTAAATTAAATGGGTGTCCCCCAGGAGTATTGCTGATCTTGATTTGAGGAAAACACTAAGCGTACTCGGAAAATTCAGCAGTGTGCAGACTGGCGTACAACAAGTGCAAGGGATTATAAATGAGGATTCTGGACAAGAGGTTCCCTGCCTAACTGTTTATACCAGATTAGCTCAAAAGAGAATTACACAGAAGTCGAAATTTTAACTCGGTAATGCAGACACTCAAACCACACAATAAAAGCACCCCTATTGTTGGGGGTCATTTTTTATTTAAAATGTTTAATAAATCCCACAATAACTGAAACTGCACATGACGTACTGAGGTCAGACTTGTTTAAGGAAACACAACAGACTGTTTAATGAAGGGGTAAAAATTCAGTGAGTGCCATAGAGATGCCGAAGACAGACATTGGCTTAGACTCAAAGGGTGCTGCTTAGCTCACCTCACCAGCGAACACATCAAGGGATTTCGACACCTTCCAGCGCTGTCAGAAAATCCTTTTAAAATTGAACTGATCCCTACTTAGTGTCATACAGAATGTGCTGGGAATTTTTATAATAAATGCCTTTTTTCTGCCATATAATGTTTTTCGAGGTCAGGTGTACTCAGACACAACACACGAAAATAGTATTTGGCATTTGTCCATGAAAGAGTGATGTAGTTGTCATTCATATTTTCAATAAATTAGCTCTACAATCACTGTAGTGTAAACACTGACCATAACAAACCCCCCACCCAGTTTACTGCAGTATAATTATGTGCATATGTAGATTCCAGCCAGTTTGTTTAATAAGGAGAGAAAAAATTATATATTTTTCTATCTGCCATGTTCATATTTCCCTGTTTTTTTAATGGTGCTGTTGGAAATTTTCTCACAATTTTCCTCCTTCTCTTTTTAAGCTGAGCTGTGAAAATCCAAAAATTTTAAAACACCGCTGTCAGGTTGTTCCAGGACCAAACAGTTTGGTAAATGTGGATTTCCTGCGATGCGTGTAGGAAATATAGATGTAAACCTCTGAAATGAGCAATATGCAGGCAGTGATTTTATAAATTGACTTGGAACATTCACTTAGCCATCTGTAGATGGAGACAGCAACGGACAATTGTTCTGGTGAAACCATACTGAAAAAGGTTACTGATGACACTAGAATTATGTTCTTGAAACGCAGCCATGTCTTTCTCTTGGATGCAATTCATCATACAATGCAGTATCATCAACTTGTTGTGTATAATTGCGCTCTTTTGGTTAACAGCAGCTGAAAAGCAGAATTACGCACTGTTTTAATTACATTCATTTTGCAGAATGTTGCAATGTAGTATGAGAGTATATCTATTTTTGGGTATAATTTAGCATTGTAATCACCCTGAAAGTTTAAAATACACCTGAAGGGTTTCATACAATTAGTTCATTCTTAATATTACTACTATGAAATGCAATGTATATGATATTGCATTCCCTCATTTTCCTAGAACCTGCTTGCCTTACGAGTTTTCTGTCCGTGCATTAATTAGACCATGGTTAGCCACGGCCGTCTGGTATGGGGCTTACCTTACAGCTGGTGAATGCCTAAATTTCAAACATTTTATTCACGGAATAACCTTGTTATTCCACAGTGGAGCATGGTGGTCTGCGTGGCTAACTAAGGGAAAACTTATTTCTGTTGTGGGAAGCAGGGTTGGCCTATATTGTGCTGACTGCAATAAGATGTGCCATGTGGATTGACTAGCCTCTCTCCACGGTGGGCAGTAGCTCGTAGACCAACCAAGTCACTCTGGGGTGCAATGCAGTTTGACCACCAATTATTCCCTGTGTGCAAATGAGTCAGGGGAGGGCCGTGTAACTCTGATGATATTTCATGGGGGGAAGGATCCTGGGTTAAAATCCCGACTGACTGGAAAGTGAAATCCACATCTTGAACTAAACACAGTCTGTTACATTGTACAGTTTGTCAAAACCAAAGCAACACACATCCTCTAATGGCAGTATTTATTTCACTGCAGCCCTTTTCCAAAGTTACCTTGTGGAAAACATTATTCAACAGGGGATACACAAAATCTTGGACACAGCATGGAAAATCTCCCACTACTTTGCAGATCTGCAGGGTAGCAGTAAACAAGGTCAACTGCATGCTGTTTTTCAAAGGTTACCTTTGTGTGTTTAAACAGGCTGCAATAACAAATATTTATCAGCTATCCATCAATACACTCCCCCAGCATTGTTTGCTCTGATTCACATTCAAAGTTTATTGACCACTCACACTTAAGCCGATAACGAATAACTTTGTTATAAAAGGGAAAGAGCAGTGAAAGAACAGGTGTGTCAGTCTGTGGCTTTCGACCAGTAGACCAGACTGGCAGTGCCACGAGTCCCGAAGCCAGAATTAAAAACAATCTATAATTTAAACACGAATGAGGCCTATTTCAGAATGTTTAATGCTAAGATGATTGAGTAGGTGCACCAGAAACATGTTGGTTATAGGATCCAACGTTATAACATCTTTGGACCATTCTGCTTGAGTTGAACGTTTGATAAGAGAGCGTGCAGATGCAAATAAAATGAATATGAACTATTCTTACAAACTTAAAAACTCACAAATCCTTTAAAAACAAGAGATAGGTTAAGTCTTTTGTTTACTGATTTTCCATGGTAACCTGCCATCCTGCTCACCTGCCTTGTTGTCCTCCCACAGGCATGGAAGGCATCGAGTGCTCACTCCCCATGAATGGACTGCGGGTGGCGCTGAGCCAGCTCTCGGGGGACAGTTTCCGGGAGTGCCAGGTGTCCCTGACCCTCACGGATTATCTAATCGTCATCTTCTCTGGCATCTCTGTCTCAATGGCTGCCATCATGGCCAGTTTCTTCCTGGCCTCCACTGTCCACTGTTTCCAGCGCTGGAGCAAAGCCAACAAGACCAATGACGAGGAGAATGATGACTGAGTGGGAGGCCCCAACAGAAGCCAGCACATGTTCACCCAATACCCTTGCCACTCCTCAAGGAGTATGGGAGGAGGTGGGCTGAGAGAGGGGTAGGAACAGCAATGCTCTTACCATGTGAAATCCCAAAAGCCACATAGACAACTTAATTGAGGCGATTGCAGCCACTGTCTTGATTAAGGGTACCTTTCAAATGCAGATGGAAGATGCAGAAAATGTGAACAGTACTTTGACTGCTCGAATCATTTAAATTGTTTCATGTGGATTGTTTTGTATTTCTACACATCAGCCATGGAACCAGGCCTTAAGCGTTGAACTGCCAGAGAGAGATTATCCAATATCCTGATAATATCCCGACTGCCCCAGAATCAGTCCTGTCCTATGATCAGTGTTGTTTCTTGCCTTTTGAGGGGTCTAAGCAGGATTTGATTTTGAGGGCCCTCCTCACTGTAGTCCAAGGAAAATATTTTTTGTTTAATTTTATTTTTTTGCTAGGGGCCCCTTAGTGACCTGGAGCGCTAAACCTGCTGATGTTGCTCTGGGCTGGAAAGGCACTGTGAACAATGAACAGTGAGTAAGCAGATGAACTCGCCAGTTTAATGTCAGAACTTCCTCATTATTTTTAATGTGCTGACAAATACGCAGGCCCAGAGTGGAAGAAAGCAGGATAAATTCACCAAGCCATAAAGATACACATTATTAGTTGATGATTTCATTCAAAATATCCCTTTATTAAAGATACCCAATTAATTTAAACGTATCCAGCAAACGATTTTAGGGAATTTGCAATTTGCAATTTGCAATTTGCAGAAAATATAACGTATACACTTGATATCCATTGAAATATCTTTAAAAGTGGATATCAACAATAACAAAAAAAGAACAACTAAAAAAAAGTAGATATGTCACACATACGCAAATTCTACCAACAGTAAAAAATGAATGATATCTGTTATTAATGATAAAATGTTTTAAACTGCCAGTAACAGCTCAAAAGTTAGATTCTGACATTTTTGTGGTGAGGGCTCATTATTACTTTGAATTTTGTTAATTATTATAATTTATCATTTAAAAAAATGGACCAAATGTTTTAGTAAATTTCTTTGTTTTTGCTGCCTTTGCAGGACTTTTCTATTTGGATGGTCCTGTTGCAGCTGGAATATATCAATATGAGGTGTCTAATTCATCTCTTTGGGGGATTTCACATAGTAACAGTATCAATATAACTGACAGATCACTCTTTTCAGAATGCGTTTGTGACTTTGACTTCCAAAGAGTACATTTTTTGGTTGTTTAAGGGTTGCTAAACTATATTAAGTTTTTTTCACATAGATTTTTGTCTTATTGTCCTCTTTGAGGTTGTCATGAGATTCTGTTCTGATCTGGAATTGTCACTGCGTAAAAGGGGTCTATACTTTTAAAATACAGAAACAGATATGCTTTGGTTTTCTAATCCTAAATTTGGAATATATTTCTCTGGAATATATTTATCATGTGT
>JAOYSI010003940.1:0-14711 GCA_025775065.1 Hiodon alosoides
CCCCCCCCCCCCCCCCCCCCCCCCCCCCCCCCCCCCCCCCCCCCCCCCCCCCCCCCCCCCCCCCCCCCCCCGCATCATCTGCCTTCTGGTATTAGAGGGATAATCACTGGACAATGGGCCTGGTGCCTTCTCATCCACTCTCTCACTCTGTGATGCATGAATGTGTGTAGATAAGTTGCTTTTGGGTTGGTGAGAGGACAGTGTAATAACATGTAGCTAATCCTCTTTATTGCAGCACTTATTGCATAATTTCCATGGGTTGTGTGTGCGTGCAGAGGTTGGCGCTCACCTGAACAGCCTTCTGCTTTCTGTTACGCACTCGCCTAACTGCCTGTGCAAAAAATGGCTTTTGTTTGGGAGGCACTTTGGGGGGCTTTATTGTGCTGTAAGGGTATTTGTTTTAAATAGGTTAAGATTTTAATAACTGTTGTGGTGTAACGACAGCTAAGTTACAACCTCTTTCTGTGGTTTACTTTAATGCCATTACTATGTGTCGCTGATTTATTTATTTATTTTTAATAAAGAGCTGTGTGAGTGTGCAGAACAGCAAACGAGGGACTCGATGATTCATAGTTTAACTGCCAACTTGAACTTGATGCAAAACAGAAGGACACTTCAGGCTTGCAAGGACAAGCACTTCATGCCTGAGGCACCACAAGGGCTTATCTAAGAGTTTTTGGAGTGTTTGACATAAGCCACTTTTTTTGTCCTACCCGGGCTGCCTTGAAAAACCTTAGAAGTTGAGATCGGAGTGGCATGAGGGAGCTGGAGTGGAGAGGAACAAGGAATTTTAACTGTTGGCTCTGTGTTGGGACTGCTTGAGGTTAGGGTTAGGGATAAGACTTATGAACAACTGGTAAAATATGCCCTGGTGGACATTGAAGTTTGGAAATTCCACTGAGTGCGCCACTGGTAATCCGATCACGTATGACTGATGTGACATCACAAGGCAGATAAGCCACATCTCAGCTGTATTTACCTTTGTACAGTCTCAGGTCTTTATGAAGAAATTTTTACATCTGAAACAACCTTTTTGTCAGATCCATCATTTAAGTAGCACCTGTATCTTGGGGTTTATGACCAGTTATTAAATGTGTGGGATATATATTATTAAAGGGATACTCTACTAATACACATTAGGTTTTAAAAAAAGGGAAATGGATCGTTATCTTTGAATGAGCTTGGTAACTGAAAGTTAATATTACTCCCATTGCAAATTGTACAATTGTTTGCTTTAACGTACCATACCCAGTTAACATCAAAATGGGCTAGTAGCTGTAATGTAGTCATGGTCATTTTAAGACTCAATATGTATATCCGTTTGGTATCCCTATAATGAGAGCTGAAGCATAAGAACTGGATGTATTTAAGTTGAAGGTTTGCACATTTTCTCTTTACTGCTGCTTGTTAAATAAGCTGCATTTTGTTATCTTAACGTTCCATGTGTTTTTTGTGAATCACCGAGCCAAATGCTTTGGGCTATGAATTACAGCCGCACTTCCAGTCTGGAAGCCTGTAAGGACCTGAGAATTTGAGGAGGAGGAAAAGCATTTTGCCCTCTTTGTCTGTAAGAATATGCACTGTTCTCAGTCTAGATTTTGCTACTATAAAGTGCTCTCTAAATGGCAGAATTGTCTGCCCACAGTTGCTGTCCTTGGTCCATGCACGCCCAGCTATGTATGGTGCTCTCCAAGGTGCTGCAGTGTTCTCTGATACTAACAATGTCCATGGTTCTGGTGCATTTGTGCTGTGTGGTGCTCTCCAATGTGCTTATATTCCAGTATGTAGCAACTCTGCCCAATGTCAAATTGCTTCCAAATAAAGCAGTTTGTTCCTTGCCCTTGTGTTCGAGATTCAGTCTATGGCTAGAGTTTTAGGTGAGCCAGACAGGCAGAGAAGTGGATAACATCTGCTCTTTATCCTTTCTCCGTGTTCTGTTGCCATCGTTGCTCAGTGTGAAGGAAAACAAATGTGCACTCTCTCTAAATTTGGAGCATTCTATTGGTTCCCTCCTATTGCCTCTGTTGTAGTCTGTGTGAGTTCATTATCAGTCAATACAACTATGTAAAATGATAATTAAATGAGCAATTATTCAGCTGGCCCCTCAGTTTATTGAGTTTCTGCTAACCTGGTGTGGAATAAGGGAGAACTGGAGAAGGTAGAAGAAACTGTGACAGTCTTGTCCCTGACGTGTTTGTCGTCTCCCTTCCCTCTGCTCTCTCCTAGTTGTCCTGCTGAACTCAAAGGAGTCTCAGGCAGAACTGGGCTGGACCTCGCACCCCTCCAATGGCGTGAGTATCTGTCAGTTTGATCCTCACCTCTATTTTATACTTCTCTTTGCCCCTATGTTTGTGCTGTAACTATGCTGTCTGTCTATGCGTGTGTGAATGCGACACTGTGTGTGCGTGTATGTATTGCGTGTATGAGTGTATGTTTGCACTCAAGTAATGGACTTGAGAGCAAATCTAGGCAACAGGTTGCGCAGAGAGATTGGTACTGTGGCTATGAGTCGGATTAGACATCTGGCCAGCCCTGTTCTTACCGTCGCCCCTATCGCCTAAAATAGACTACATAAAAGAAAGATGATTTTAGGTAATCCCTATAATCACTTCGGAAAATGCACAAGTTAAACTGTGTCCACGACCAAGTCAGTAAAAAAAAAGCATGACAAAAATCACTTCTTGGTTTACTAGGTGCAGCTGGACTGCAATGTCTATCTATTACTGAAGATTATTACTTATTCTGCTCAGTGACATTCCCATTAGTCAACGGGAACATTGGCAGTGTGGTTGTGTCTTTGTGCAAGCTGTTATTTATTTACTGTGCTAATTCAGGATGTGGCTGTGATTATATCCACTTCACTGAATTCTGCAGCTGTAAGCCTTTACTGTACTGTAGAGACATACTGCCACTCAAGGGAGATACCTCAGATCCTCCCTAAATAGAAAAAAAACACAATAGGATTTTAAATTTATTTTTGTATGGTAGAGGCTAATAATCTAGTCACATGATTTCTCTTGCACTCATTTCTCATTCCAGTGGGAAGAGATCAGCGGGGTGGATGAGAAGTACAAGCCCATCCGAACTTACCAGGTGTGTAATGTGATGGAGCCTAACCAGAACAACTGGCTCCAGACAGGCTGGATCTGGCGGCAGGGCGGCCAGCGGATCTTCATTGAGCTGCAGTTCACCCTGCGTGACTGCAACAGCATCCCGGGTGTGCCTGGCACCTGCAAGGAGACCTTCAACCTGTTGTACGCCGAGTCAGACAGGGACCTGGGCCGCGTGGTGCGTGAGGACCGCTATGCTAAGATCGACACCATAGCGGCTGACGAGAGCTTCACGCAGGGCGACCTGGGTGAGCGGAAGATGAAACTCAACACTGAGGTGCGCGAAATTGGCCACCTCAACCGCAAGGGCTTCCACCTGGCCTTCCAGGATGTTGGTGCCTGCGTGGCCCTGGTGGCCGTGCGGGTGTACTACAAGCGCTGCCGTTCCACAGTGCAGAACCTGGCCGTCTTCCCTGACACCGTGGCAGAGTTTGCCTTTGCCACACTAGTGGAGGTGCGTGGCGTTTGCGTCAACAACTCGGAGGCAGACGCTGACAGTGCCCCTAGGATGCACTGCAGTGCTGAAGGGGAGTGGCTAGTGCCCATTGGGAAGTGCAGCTGCAGTGCCGGGTTTGAGGAGGGACACAGCAGCTGCGAAGGTAAGGCTACTCCTTTAATTGGTGCGTAGTAGGACTGTGTGGTCCCAGCTGGAGGTGCCTGGGGAATTTGAAGTCAGTTCAGCATGACCAATTCAGTGAATTCCTATTCAGTGTTCACAGTGAGGCAGGCATGGGTGAGGTGATATCTTTCACAAATCTTGCAGAAGAAATGCAGCGTGTGAGTTCTTTCTGTAACAGGTTGCGGGCTTCTACGTAAATGTGTGGATGAGAACTTTGCTGTTATTGTGAAGGCAGCCTGCTGGGCTGAATCCAGTGACATGTTAAAAGATTACATTGGGGGCGGCATGAGATTTTGGGGAAAGAAGGGCCTCTCACTCACTCACACACAAACACACAATGCATCACATTTAGACTGCCTAAATGTATAGGGGGCATTCATCCAGTCTATTGAATTGGATATCTAATACTGGATGTGAATGAGATGTTACAAATGACTAGTTTAGTTTGTTTTGCAATAAATTCTTGTGATACTGATTCTTGTTCAGTATCAATAAAAATCATGATTTATTTTGATTTCTGAAAATGTTGAGTGGCATGCCTCTCAATGATGAACTTACTGTCCTAAGATTACAGTCGTAATGGAGAGTTCCATCCACCTTATATGTTCCATCCACCCTATATGTTGAGTTGGTTTGAATAGTGAGCATAGAGGACATAATGCATTGCCCTCTAACCACATATGGAGGCAATATATCAATTAGGGTTGATGTTTGAGGGAAGGGGAGAGATGATGTAGATGTTTGCATTATGCTGGTGCCAGTTTTATGCTGGGGGTGGGGGGTGGTTGGGGCTGTAGCTTTTGCATTATGACGCTGCCGGTTTCCCATTTGAACAGGCACGACTATGTCTGAGTCTGTCTCACAATGGCATGTACATACAAGAAATCTTCCCCGACGCCTGGTCTGTTCAGTCATGGACGAGACTGGAGGGGTACACCAAGCTCTTCTGCTTCGAGCAAACCCCAGGGTTGGTGTTTGCAGTTTGCCTTGTCACTCCACATCAGCTGGGCCTCCCTCATTCATTGTTAATGACATGAATATGCAAAGCTGGTGATGCAGCTCCCCAGGCTGAGTTGCTATTGATCAGCGGTAATGCTTCACTAAACTGTGGAATTAAGCTGGGAATCAGTCTACTGTCTCTTGTGAAAGCTTGTGTATGCGCACTTGTCCATGTGTATGATTTTTTCTTCTACTTTGCCCTGTTATGGTCTATGGCCTTGGTACTCTTATACTCTAATACACTAATACGTGTGTTTGAGTGTGTGTGTGGGTATGTCAAGGCTTGTTCTACTCCTTAAATCACAATCCCTCCCTGTGTGTACGTTCCTATGACTCCCTGGCTTCTATTCTCAGGCAGCACAGCAATTGTAGATTAGCGATTTGGTTTGCTCTCCACAGCTTTAATAATGCTCTTTCTGAAAATTCACTTATTCTGACTGTGGCTAATACCCGAGTGTTTTTCTGGCTTAAAGAACAAACGGCACGAAGTCTTGTTTTTCTGTGAAACAAGGAAATGATTGCTGGCGACGAATTTCTCACATCTGAATTCTCAAAAATACTCAGTCTGTATGCAGTCAAATGTGAAAGGAAGGTTATAAGGCTGTTTCATCTGTAAGAGAGATGTAGTGAGTTTTCAGTTGAAGTGTTTTTTTTTTTAGTCTGAGAAAGGGAGGTGTAACGGCACCGTAGACTTGAGTGAGATAATACATGAGAACGGTGCACACCTGCTCTGTGCTTGTCCTCTGGGTGAAAGCTGTGAGTCGGTGATTGAGGGAGTGAGAGAACAAAAAAATGCAACGGAGCTAGACTCGTGGGATACCATCTGTTTAAGCTCAGTGCTGGCCTTCCCTGCTGCTTGCATGCCTGTATGCCATGTGCCTGTTAGTGGGTTTGGATCACGTGACTGCTTGTGGGTCCATGAGCTGTGTCCCTGTTTGTGTGTATGTAGGTGCATGCTGCTGTTTAATAACCCAGTGTCTCGTCCAGACTTTCTTGATTGTGCATGTGTCTCTTTAACCAGAACCTTAAGTACACTGTGAAAAGGACAGAGGGGGCTTTATCTAAAGTTTCACTAAAAGCAAAGTGCTACAGCAAAGTCTGAACCATGCTGCGTCCAAGGCCCTTTAATTAGGGCACTGGAATGGCTCACTGCAGTTTTATTATGCCATCCATGAGTTCCATCAGAAGCTGAGACAGAGAAGATCTGCAGCTCTGAATGTGGCTTTACCAGCCATGGGAGCTACACCCCCTCCCCACCACTGCACATCAACCCCGGCCCCGCACGAGGCCTGCACGGCAGACTGCTGAGGACAACGCGATTGTTTACGTGTCCATTAAGAAGGCCAGGTTTGACATGGAAACGCTTGCGAGCCGCTGTGTGCGGCGCGAAAAACAGAGATTTCCAATGTCTGTGCGCCTCCTTGTGCTTGCCGTCATCCACTGCCCATATACCTGGAGGAGCGAGCCCAGTCTGTCCTCTCTGACACCTGCCAACACGATCTCTCTCTGCGCAGAGTTTTAAATCATTCACACTCTCCCCAGGGACAGGAGAAATTTGTGTTTTAGCCAGTGTTTTAATATGTTCCTAAAGTCTGTTGTGCTTACTCTCACAAAGAACAACCACAGAATATAATATAACAAATTCATGGAAGATAAATCTACCAACATTGAATCACAAGTGTATTTAAGACATTTTTTTTTTCTTTTTCATTATACCACATTTGAATGACCTTCACGTGATGGGAGTTTTCATCTAACGGGACATAATGACATGGTAACAGTGCATTTGTGTGCTGGTGCTTTAGTTTCTCCCAGACAGTGGCGAGTATGTCTTCCAAAAACTTAATTCTTATCTGCATTATAGCTTAATCCCTGCCCTTCATAGGGAAGATCTGTTGTTTAAAGTTTGAGTGGTGTTTCAGCGTTTGCAGGTTTGGGAATGGGGGGATCTGGGTCACCGCTGTGCTGCATTTGAAGTCCTGGGAGGCTTATCCACAGTACTCACCTTCGTCCATTATGCTCACACTATCATGTGTTCGATTTCCCACCCATGCTACGTTTTATCATCGGAGACCACATGATTGGCTGCTTTCTGTCCTGGGGCAGGAGGTACTGATCTGCTGTGACCCTTGTGGCTTTTGTCTTTATTAGTGTGATGGGTAGTGTAATACGGGCTGCAGTGCTGTTCTGATGAGAGTCCGGTTGGCAACACGTCTGGCGCAGCTTGGCTCTCATTTCGTGAAATTAAAGGCTGGATGACATATTCCGAGACACCTGCGTCCCTCAGCAGTTTATACAAGACTCACTATTACATTGAGTTGCCACTGGCTGTGGCCTAAAAAACCAAGGCGGCGGTCGAAGTATAAAACATGGCTTTTTACCTCAACTCGGTGCACATTTCCTTCATTGTATGGTCTTAAACTGTTTGCTCTTCACGTTTAGAAATACTTAATAAAAATCTATTTTTTTTTTTTTTTAATGGGGGAAATATATTATTGATAATAAATTAACAATGAGTTACTACTGCTTCTATGGACAACTTTGTAACATTTAACTGTAGCAATTTGAACTGATTTATGTTAAATCAGTCAAATAGCTTCATGTCAACATTTCTTTGTGGTCACTCAGCCTGCAACTGGTCAGGATCTTTATCACTGTTGTGTCTTTGACACTGGAGAGATTTGTAGCTAATGTAAAATAGGACCTGATAGGCAAATTAGTGATTGGTTATTAAGAGCTGGTCTGAGAAGGATTTAAGTGCGCTGGAGTTATTTGGCAGTTGGGTGAGGGGACCATTTTCTCTCAGTCACACGCACGCTGACGCACATAAGCAGGTACATAAAACATGTAAAGATGCATGCATATCACTGTTACTGTCTTTAGTGCAGTGCTCTGTATGACCTGAGTTTTTAAATTTAGTTTTCTGGTCAGGGGTTGGTGAAGCGTTAATTAATTGAGCTCTGGGTGCCAGTGAAAGAGCCAGTACTGCTACTATCCCCGAGATAACATCCGGGTGGGAAACACTCACCGTCTCAGTCCATCAGGGACCCATAAAACTTACAGACAAGTGACTGAAAACGCTCGCTGCTTCACAGCCACTGTAAATTTACATTTAATTCATGTTTCACACACTGCTAACCAGAGTGGCGCCAATATGACAATGATACACATCCATCTCTCACGGAGTAACAATGTTTCTGTCAGACTATGCTGTTGGTGGGGTGTGCTTTTTTTCCCTTGTTTTTATACGTTTTAAATGGTTTAAGATCTATATGGGGTGCCTGTGGGGATTCCCCTGCAGAGTCTGTTTAATCTACCCTCCCACCAGACCCTCTCTGCACCACTGAGGACAAATTTGCCCTGACATAGGCACTGCTGACTGCTCAGTGCCCTCTGGAGATTCTGCTAGCGGCAAAGGAGATTGTTACCGGCACTTTCTTCATCTAGGGACACCTCAGGTCTGACCCTCGTGGGGGCAACAGTGATGGCCATCTGCCCTCTGATGGGACATCTCTGTTTCTCTCTCTCCCTCCCTTTCTCTCCCTACAGCCAGAGTAAATAAACCATGGCCAAGCGACCGTCCATCCTGGCCCCAGGGGAACCTGCATGCACACAGAAGATAACACATCACCGAGGGCTCCCCCTGTTAAAGATGAGCATTAATAACAATGAAAATAAAGAGGCCGATGTGGCGCCGTTTCCCCATTGTTGTTTATGCCACTGTAAAATTCAATTACGCAGCAGGGAGCAAGGGGTCTGCATTTATGTTCTGCCATGGCGACATTTCATTTGCGGTGAATCATGGCCCTGGGTAGCCAGGGGCGCTGTCTTTTCCATCTTTGGCCCCACATCCTGCTTGGGGATTTCAGGGTCCAGCCAACAGATTTAAGGAAGGGTAACAAGCACCTACCTTCCAATCCTACAATCACTTGGAAAAGCGGTAGGATTGCTCATCAAGTTTGACGCAATCGGCCCCAAACTACCGCAGTAATACTGCAATTAAAGTTTTAACGAGCTTTGCGCCTCTGTTTTATAATCCTCTCCTGCAGTCAGAGGCCACATCCCACAGAGTGTTCCCTGCCATTTTTTTTTTTTTTCCTCAATCAAGTAAAAACGTATCAAATATTGATGTTAACATATTTTTTTCCATAATTTATTCCAGTTTTAAAAGCATGCATCATCAGAATATTGGGACTGGATTCAATTTATGTTTATTTTCCGTAAGGTTTCTGAAAGGGTCTGTAGTCCAATAGCGGGGCTCCAATATTTGTCCTGGAGAGCTGCTGTCCAGTAGCAGAGCACAGCCCTTCCCAGCAGTCTTTAGCCAAACAGTAGTTTTTGTGGAAAATAGGGTCCCACCGATTTTTTTCTCTTATTAGCGTGGGTGGGTGGTGGGGGGGTTAATGACAAAAACAGACGAATGGTCATGGGTCAATGCAGTGGCGTGCAGTGATAACATAGGAGCTCAGCTTTTCAGCATGACATTGTCGTCCTCTGCTTCAGGGACATTTTTGTGAAAGACAGGCATCAGAGCTGGGGGAATAAATTTGCTGCGACGCTTTGGAGCAGGGGGAATAAATTCTTTGTGACACCTCAGATAAGGGCTACTCTGAGGGGGAGCAGTAAATTCTTCCCTTCCCCGAATATATTATCCTTGCCAGTGAGTTGGAAAAGCCTTCGCTGACCTTCAGTTATCATCATTTGCATGTTATCAGGAGAAGGTGTGCAGGGCTTTCCTATAAAGATGTCTGTATACCCCAGACTCTCATTTTATATTCCTAAATAGATGCACTATGCAGATTCCCCCTCTAATGCAATAATCTTGAAAACACCCCCACAGATCCCTATATAAACTCCCAAACGCACCATCTGTTCTACATTTCTGAATGATTTGGTGGGATTTTGGATGGAGCAGTCTGTTATGTGGAAATTTAACTCGCTCTCTCTCTGTGGGACGGTAACAAAAGCAGAGGGTGTAAGTACAGTCTGAGAACTGTTCAGTATCTTCTGTGGAGGTCTTTCTCCATTCATGGCTGATTCATCATCTCTAGTGATCTGATGAAGCATCAGAAAATGTTGCATCCTGAAATGGCATCAAGGTGATCTCCCTGCATTTCTAACCTGCACTTTGTTCCTGGTTTGATAGTATGTGGTCTTCTCGTGCGCTACATGTGTGAGGATATCTATTGATGTCCGAAGTGAGAGGGTGCTGCTAGCGGGATTGTTGCGGTAATGCCCTGACCGTAAAGCTGTGTAGCAGAACTGTGGGGGGTTTACCCGATGCATGCTTCAATCAACTTCCCACCTGTTTGTCCTGGTACCCCACATCCCACCAGTAGCTGCGGGAAGGGTCGATGGAGGCGGTCTGTCCGTCGTGAAGCCGTCCCCGGGAGCTGGATCGATCTGTGCCTGTAAAACAGTGGCTGGGGTTTGTCCTGTTCCAGAATGCCAATTAGAGAGGGTGGCTAAGTCCGCATGGAGTTCCTGTGATGAGCAAAGTGCATTTGTGTGGGGTTGGGGGGTCCCCTCTACGGCGCTGATATTATTCAGGCACATCCTCATTTAAGCCGTGTCTCACATTTGTTTTTCCCCTAAAGGGAAAAGAACCCCTGAAACGATAGCAGTGGTCCAAGCACGCTGCCGAACGGACAAACAAGAGAATCAACCAACAGGGAAATCAATAGCCGAGGAAACAGAGCACAGAACAAATGGTTCAAGTTGGTTTTTATTTTTATTTTATTTATTTATTTTTTGAAATGACAGAATCTGAGCATGCGCACACTCTCAGGCATATGCGCCACACGTGTTCTTCATGGCAGAGTTGACCTCTCCCATCCCTAGAACGGTGGCTTACGTTCTTGTTACGTTAGGGCTCTGAAAAAACAGATCTTTTGCTATCACTAATTCATGGCCACCCCCGCCTCTCCTATTGTGCCTCATGCATTATTCGTCAGTTTCTGGCCGATTAGGGGGCTCCTCCTGGCCACGGATGTGAGGGTTTATTGGATGGAGTTAAAATAGGGTCCCCAGGGTGGGCCAGACAAACCTGCTCTCCCAGCCCCATATCGCAGTCTCCCTGTCACATCACTACCAGGCCAGAGCTCTTATCCTCAATTGGCCACGTCAATGGGTTGAGTCAGAATCTGGAATTAAAACACATTTTTTTTACTTTCCTAGCGAGCTGAATTTTGTATACCCTGGTAAGTACAATGTCCATTTTAGGACATCCTCAGACATTCCCCTCCTCGAGTCAATCATCAGACATCAGACCTCACCCCTCCTTGAGTCAATCGTCAGACCGCTTCAAGCCATACTAACCCCTCCTGTTTTTTACGATTACTGGAATAGCATAATTGCAACCAAATCTAATGTTTTTATTGCATTTTATTATATTACTTTATATGTAGCTAGCTACCATCAAATCAGTAATTCATTGCTTAAGACATTCTATTATCTTTAGCATACTTAACACATTATTTTCACGAATATTTACATTATCTCATAAACATCTTTTAAATTTAAAATTAAGCAGTAAATAAAATTTTCAACACTGCAAAACACAAGCAACCTATGTTTTAAAGTAATTAAGAAATGTGAACAAATATCGTAACATATTTTCAAATTAACGTACAACACATTGAAATGAACTAACTTACACTGTCCTATTAAGGTACATTTGTTTACGTATATTAATATAGGACTATTCAATTTGTGTAATTTTTTCATTATTATTATTATTATTATTATTATTATTATTATTATTTTTATTGTTCTAACCCTAAAAAAAGGGGAGTTTGAAGTGGTCTGACGATTGACTCGAGGAGGGGTAATGTCTAAGGATGTCCTAAAATGGACATTGCTTCAGCAGCTGTGTGTGAGTAGGACTGAAGAATGATTTAAGACCCGAACTAAGTAAAGCATAGCAAAGATGATTTACATACACATGACACTGAAACGCTCTTTGTGAACCGCTTGCTGATTTTTGGGAGACCAGCACATGCTCTGCTAGATTGATAAACAAATACCTGTGAATTGAAAGCCCTGATGGTGACCTTTTAAATGATTGCCACCAAGCAGACATTTAGGCCAACAGCAGGTATCTCTGAACACACAAAGCTGCATAGGGTTGGTCTGCTTCTCTCTAGGAGATCCTCATTATGTGGAGCGTTTGAGGTGTGGGCTTTAGTGTCCTTTTTTATTTAAAGGGGGAGGATTACCTAACCTCTCAGACCTCGGGTTCTAGGCAGGAGAAATACATGATTTCAGAAAGGCATGGAGAATGTTGGTTGTGTCAGGAACGATGGCAGGCTGTGAAATGAGTCTTTAGTCTGTTCTGTGATCACTTCTCCACTGCCACATCCCTGCAGGTCTGGGTAAGCTCTGAGACCCAGTACCCACTCCTGTCTCATCTCTCTCTAGTCCAGACTGGACAGCAGACAGTTCTTTCTGCCCCCCCCCCCCCAACCCGTAACAGACTCTGTCTATTCATTTGTCTCATGGGCACCGGAGAACGTGCAGAAGGAAAAGAGGTTCCGTTGAGTTGGCCCCTGTGTCGTGCAATGCTGGAGAAAGTGATGTAATGGTCTACTGTGATTCGATTGCCGCCTGCAGCCAGGCATTTTGTTGTGCACCATCGAGCACAGGCCCCACTCCGAAATGGTCGAGTGGAGGAGCACGCTATCAACAAGCGATGGTCAAGAGGTGGGGTGAGACTGCAGGGGTGCAGAGAGGAAGTGGGTTATAGTTTGAAGTGAATAACCCAAAGAGCTTTGCTGCAGTTGTACCCTTGAGCTAGGTGCCAAACCTTAATTGCTTCAGTAAATATCTAACTGGATAAATGGGTTAGGTAAATCACTGTGCACTAATCATGAGTCGATTCTCCTCTTGTGCGGTGTGTTTTTCCTTCCGATTGATGCTCAGATTGATTCACGTGACTTGTCTCTGCCAATAGGAAGCAAGTGTCCTTTGTGGGCGAAAAGAAAAAAACAACAACTTGCCCATCGACAGATTAAGGTCACCCAAATAAAAGTCTACGTGGGTAGTAGCAGGGGGTGGGTGATCAGCAGAGCTAGAATATCTCTTGGTTTTGATTTTATAAGTGTGTCTGATCTCCGGACCACCTGGTGTGTGCATGCATGTGTTTGTGTTTGCTTCTCAGTTTGGTCGATGACCAGACACCCCCTCAACACAGCGTGGGTGTTGGACGAGAGCAGCTCTGGTCGGCAGGGGGTCTCTCTGGGAGACCCGGCCTGACAGACTGGAAGATTGTCATCTCCGCCTGGAGTGGGGAGGGCAGCAGAAACAAGTGCACTCTCCATTCTACTGTGACTCCAGCTTTGGTGCGAGAGCTCCTGTTTCTCTACCGACGCTGTTCCACTCAGACTTCTACCTCTGTGGACTGGTGTTCAACTGAGGGTAAACTGTGGGCCTCCTCTGACTACCCTGTCCCTGTGGAGCCTACAGTTCCCAAATCTGTGGGATTCTTTCCTGATTGCCCTTCCCCTTCCTCTTTATTCTAACAACAGTTGGCCTCTAAGTTCTTAACTAGCAAATGGTTTAGTCTTCGGCATATTGATCTTCAGGAGGTTTGGGTTGAACGCTCCCTGTAGAAAGTTTGATGGTGAAAGGGTTCCCGTCTGAAAGCCGTGCCATCCAACACGGATCTGCTAATGTGTCGGTTGCCATACTAAGGCTATCATAACACAAAAGCAGTGTAAAATGATGCAAGGAGACGTTAAACCTATAATTTACCTGTCAGCTTGTTTTTTGTATCGGAAAAAAGTCGAAACGACTGTTCCATGGGCGAGAGTGTAGGAGTAGCTGTTGACGCAGGTGGCAGTAAAGTACAGTAGCGCAGAACTTCCTTTCAACGTTTCTGATAGCATTTTTGTCCACATGTTGTGCCATTAGCTGTGACTTGCTCTTGTAGGTGTTTCTCTGTCTTCAGCAGCGATGGAAAGAGGGAGAATCTGCAGCGGCCCTCAGATTCAAAGCACTTTTCGCCTCCTCTTTCCCTACTCTCTCTACCTGCTCAGACTGTTTCCCTGCCAACACCCTCTTTATTCAAGGACTATTCCTCTACCAACACCCTCTCATAGGGCTCTTGCGTCTGTCATTCCGATGCGGAATGCCTTTCTATGCCTTTCCTTGTCTTTCTCTGTGCACATCTCTGGGTCTCCTCTGCCTCCTACTGTCCTCTTTCCCCTGAAAGGCCCAGAGAAGGACGGGCTGCAAAGACACGGGTTAGACTCACTGAGGGGCTAAATGATAGTTGGCAACCGATAAGAGCTGGGAACACTTCCAGGTCCCGCAGAGGGGCTGTGATAAATGAATCACTTCTGTGTGGATCTACCCCACCATGTCATGACCACCAGTGCTGTTTCTCTCTCGTTTGTCTTGCTGAGTGAAAGTGTGTACGCCCATTGTGAACGCAGTGTGATTTTTGTAGGTCCCAAGGTTCTGTTTGCAGCATACGTTTAAGATCATGAAATATAAGAATGCAAACACACTACTGTAGACTGAAAAACTATGCCTAAGCCCAGGTTTAACTCAATAAATATAAAAGAAAAATCCCATGGGTACATAAACATGTCTTCTGATGCCTGATGAGCTGAGACTCCCTTCCCCTCCCCCATATGCAAAATCTGGTTCTGATAACTTTAAAACCAGGTGGGCCAACCCGTGTGAAAGTGTGAAGAGCAAACACTTGATGTAAACCAGGCTTATTAAATACATTTACAGAACATGGGCAATAATAAATGAAATGGCATCCAGGTCTAACATTGCAATTGATGCTAAATGGAAACCATAATTTACAGAACAGCTAAAAATATATAATGTAGAAGACATGCTCTGCAGTCTGAAAGGGCGGGCGGAAATAACCCAGAGGAGAATAGCGGTGCATATAGCCATCAATCAATCAATCAATCAATTTTATTTTTATACAGCGCTTTTCACATGTTGCCATGTCACAAAGACGCTTT
>JAOYSI010003941.1:0-14710 GCA_025775065.1 Hiodon alosoides
TCTATTACCAAATCTCTGACCTATTTTCTATATAGATCTCATATTAATATTTTTTTGTTAATTAAATTTATTTAAAAAAAAATATATACATATATATATATATATATATATATATATATATGTATGTAATGTATATATATGTTTATATAGCGTATTTGACACCAGTTTGCCGTTACATTTATGTCTCATTAATGATTGTATTTCTTTTATAATTTACATTTAAGGTGCACTAAATGGCGAACCATTTAGATTTTTGAATATGACGTAATCTAACCATTTTAGTAAGCTATTTATATATGTGTTTACAAGCAGTAATTAGAAGCATCCCAAACCCCTTCTAGGCTCCTAGACAGTGCTAATGGATGGTTTTATTGTATTGTTTACCGTCGATGATTGCCGGTTTTACCCTGTCTTTCTTCAAGCTTGCGTTTGAGAAAATACCCACTGAAGGCAGCGTCAGTCATTGTTTTTACATTCTCATCGTGGCATAACCTCTGCTTTGTGTGAGGCTGTAAAATCGTGGCAGTCAGAAACAATCCCCGTAATCAGGATAGTCAGCTGTTCTCAAAGGATGGCATGGCACGGGCTACGTAGAGTTCACATAACCAGAAACCGTTATTCCGCCAGTTTTTTGATGCTGTTTACATCTCTGAACGTGCAAGTGACGTGCTTTCTCCCTGTGAAAGAGTTCACATTGGCTGGGCATGAAGTGGTTCTTTAGGCCATTATTTCCATACTCATGGACCCCCCACGTGATTAATATTGTAAAAAACTAATTTTGTCCAGAGCTTATTCTGTCCTCAGCTTGATTCTGTCAGATGAGAACCCTGTTCTTGACCTTGTCTCTTGCCATCAAGGATTCGTTTATTGTTTTTTTTTATTGGCAAGTAGTTGAAGGTTGACTTAATTAAAGCCTGTGTGTCGTGCTGAGTTGACGGTCCGGTTGAAGATCAAGATAGAATAATTTACTGGAGAACTGAGAGGGGGTTATATTTCCAGAGTTCTCTAATTACCTATACAAACTGATATTTAGCACCACAAACCAGCCTCAATTACATTTGACCAACGCATCACAATTCACATCTGTATATGTTTGTTTTGCTTCCAAAAACTTACCAGTATCACCAGACCAAAACATCAGGTTTATGAATAGTGGTTAAAGATTGATTTTGAATATGTATATCCATCTGTTATGTAGAATTATTTTCATTGAGGGAAGTATGTTTTGTGATACTAATGTGATTCACATTAAATCAACTAAACCACTAATAGTATTATTTAACTCATGTCTGTTTTTACAGTTACCCTCATTTGATTTATTAAGCATTTTCTGCCCATTCTTTAGTAGGTTAACGTAACATAATAAAGTAATACATTTTTAAGATAATTACAAAGTAACTTCTTACTGTATCAATGCACCATAAAAAGGGTAATGCTAATGACCTTGCGTCTTGCTAGAGCCCTGACTGGAAGTCAAGACAGGGGTGTTTTGTTCTGCTTCCTCTTCGGTGGATTTGACGAGGCCAGTGGGCCCAGCACGCTTTCTTACGAACTGCGCTGAGAGACAAAAAGAGAGGGCTTTTGAAGAGTAGTAGTGGGGGCATTGTGCAGTTCTAGTGAATGGTGGAATTCAGAGGGTGGGCGGAGACAAAAAACAATTGGGAAAATACGGCCTGTGTTCTCCCTTCTCCGTGCACAGCTCATTTTCCCCTGATTCTCTGTTGCCTTGGCAACCTGATCACTGGGGCAAACACTGCACCAGCCTCCTGTGAACTCTTTTCAGTGGACTGAGGCTCCCAGTGTGCCCAGCAGTACCACGGCTAGCTGATATAGCTTTGGACCCAGCTCCTCACATGCCATGCCTGGGTCATCAGGTCTCAACCTATAGCTATGTCATAAATGCACTCTCAACCAATAATGCTGAAATAACTTCACCAAACTGTCGCGAAAAAAATGTGACCAGTTACCTTTTGTTACAATGGCCCTTGCTTATAATTTTGGTCTTATGTCTATTGCTGTATAAATTGAATCAATGTTCAGACTAATTTTAAGAGAGCCAGCTCAGACCTGTGAAACGGGAGGTGAATTCAATCTAAATATCAGTTAAACAATTACAACAATAAAGTCAATTACCTTAATCATTGTCTTTTCGCTCAATGAATGGGAATATTTTAGTTCTGAAGCAACAAATATCAAGCGGTTACTACTAATTGGCAGCCGCTTCAGCGTGGCCCAAACAAAAGGAAAAACTGCACAAGGACATGAACACATCAATATGCTGATTATTTAAATGTTAAGATAAGCTTCAAAAGAACAAAGGATTGTAAATTATTGTCAAATGTGATCTGGGCGGAGCTTCTATATATCTTACACAAAGGCTGATATGGTTACCTTATCATGTGACCTGAGCAAAAATGACATTGCATACAAATGTTTTATTGAATATTACCTATTCATCCAGCAAACGAGTTGCTTGTTAAGACTGGTTAAAACCAAAACAATCTGAATCTTAGAACTGCCATTTTAGCTGAATATAAATCCAATTCCACTTAATAAAAATCGAATAGACATGTTGTATTTGCACCCTATACTCACAGACAGATAGTTATTCCTATCGGTTTTGAACATATGGGGATAAAGTGGGGCATAAAATTTGGGCTTTTACCAACAGGAACTCCCTCCCCCATCCAGAGTGACATCCAGAGAGTACCCTGGCACCAGCTATTCACTTTCAAAGCAGTTTGGGGGAGAAGACCATATGTTAAAAGATCTGAGCTTTCCTCATTTGTCTGCTTTGGAAGGCTCAGAAATGAGACTGCAGAATGCACGTGTCAACCAAATATGCAAACCATCTTGGTTGGTAATCGGTGTACAAATGCACAGTGAGCTGTCCTGGTTTCAGTAAAAAAAAAAAAAGGCAGGCCCCTTGCTATGTGCAAATTCTAAATTTGAGACAGAGGACTCATTTATTTAGTACAGAAATGTGCACAGCAGCAACTAAATCTGCTAACCCATGTGCACGTGTTTATTTTATGCAGAATATTTTGGTTGATGAATGGATAATGAGATAGAGAGATATGATAAGTGGTGCTTTATGGCTTCTTCTTAATTATAATTTTTTTGCAGTTTTATTGACATCACCCAGTTTTTCTGTCAAGTATTTAGATTTTGGGAACTGCTATGTCAGCAAATCTTTGTATAAACTCTGCAATTATGGTACCTCTGTATTGTTTTACTCTGTCTTATGCCAAGTATTTCACTTTGCATGCAAAACCTTTACCATCATACCATTTCCTTCAAACCTCTGTCTCCTTACAGGCTCCCCGCACAAACAAACAACTCCGACACCCAGCAACTCCTCTGAAAAGTCCGCCTGCAAAGTTGCAGAAGTGGGGGACGATGTCGTGGGAGACTTTGTGGTTGGCGAGCGGGTGTGGGTGAACGGCGTTAAGCCGGGGTGCATCCAGTACCTTGGGGAGACCCAGTTTGCCCCGGGACAGTGGGCCGGGGTGGTCCTCAACGAGCTGGTAGGCAAGAACGATGGATCCGTGGGAGGTGTGCGCTACTTTGAGTGCCAGCCCCTCCAGGGTATTTTCACCCGCCCATCCAAGCTCACCCGCCAGCCCATTGGGGATGGAGGCGACGTCCATGGATCCACGGATTCCCTCACAGCCCAGAACCTGACGCTCCACGGAAGCTCCGGACCCTCTGGCCAGCGCGTGGGCATGCTCAACAGCTCAGTAAAGACAGGGAACGAGTCCGGCTCCAACATGTCTGACAGTGGGTCCGTCAAGAAAGGGGGCGACAAGGATCTCAGAGTGGGAGACCGGGTGCTGGTGAGTCCCTGGGATGTTTTTGTTAAATGTGGAGGTTCAGTGCAGAAGGTATTTATAGATCTGCAATGATCAAGTCTGGAAACGTGTGTTCTCAAATGTAAAATGTGTTCTCAACATGTTCAGTTTTTCATCTTTAGCAAATTTTGTTGAAATGTAATCGTATTCTTAATGGACCAAGGACGTGCCTCATAGATTGGAAAAGACCCGCAGGGTTTAGGTTAGCTGGACAGGGCATTTTTATTGGTCCATGGAGAGCATGGAGGTTGGGAAATACTTGCCTAGCTGCTCATTCAGCTGAATATGTTCTCCTTTGGGGATTGTCAGTGGAAAGGTGCTGAAACCAAGCTAGCTTATGGATGCAGCACACACCCGCTTTAACAAGGCTCCAAGCCTGACCTTTCTTAAATGGCTCACAACCAGGGATTCACGTGAATTCATGTGTGGGACTTTGTTCCCCACAAACTGTACTAAACACACCAGGAACCAGTCCTGGCTGAAATTAAATTTTCTTTCAGACCGCTGAATGGCTTTGTGTCATACTGAACCTACTTAACATCGCACTCACTAAAAGCTTTTGAAATAGCCAGTATGGTCAGTTGAATTGTCTGTCATTTACCTCCTCCAATTCTCCCTTATTGATTATCTGCAGCCCGTCTCATCTGCGGGCTTTTGTCGCGTTACCCTCTTGCATAGAACCGCTGCCTTTCACCAAAATGCGTAGGCCTTTAACGTGAATGTTCTGACAGCTATGATTCCAGGTGTCTGGCATGGCTAAATCCCTAATTCTTAACTTGTTAACGAGTGAAGAATTATGTTATGTAACAAATTACTGCTCAAAAAAATGTAAGTGAATAGAAACATCCACCCATTCATTTAAGCAATCGAGACAAAATTGTCCGACGTTTGATCATTTCTGCAGTGCGATATCAGCGAAAGATCCCTGCTGAGGGTCATTTTTTCATGCACTTTGTGCCATGTGCTGTGTGATATTCCATAGAGGCAGCAACATTCAGCTCATCGTTTCAGGTTGGGGTTCAATCACACTGCCGAATGGTTGAAGACCAAATTTATCCACATAAAAGGCATTTCATTTACTTCCTATAACCGCTTAGGAGAAACACAGGTGCCATTCATCTTATCAGTTTGTAGGACGGCAAGCAAACGGGAGAAGGTCTTTTCGCACATCTTGCTTGTTTAGTAACGAATAGAAAAAGATAGACAAAGGAGACATCATTTTCATGCAGCTGGCTGTTCAGACAATCAATAAACCAATCAGTTGATTGTTAACTTACATCAGCACATGGGAGAAATGGCCTTTACCACAAAACACTGAGCACACGTACATTTTCATCCACACCGTTTCTGTCGCCTACAAAAATTCTGATTCTGATTCTTTACATTTCTTACCAGTACTATTTAACCTGCTCATTGCAGTTTATTGAGATCTCAGTATGCACCTAATAATTAAGTTAAGTTTATTGTTTAATAAACAAGTTAACGTAATTTCACCTCTTTCCTCTGTAAGTATCCCACTGTTCTATCATGGCGGTCAACAGCTCCAATGCAGAGTATGACTACCAAGAGGGTAAATATTTGTGACACAGATCAAATACTTTTGGGGGGAAAAAAGCCAAAGGATTTAGCCGGCAGGTTACCGGCAGCTGTTCCATGTATCCTATTACTTTGACTGTGCAGTTAACTCTGAAGGGGGCCCCAATGTCATTATAGCAATCATATCCCCAGAGTGTTGCTTTCTCAAACCTTTGCTTTCTAACTGGCAGCGCAACAGCAAAGATATAGCTAAGGTGCTGGAATTAGGTGCTTAAAGAGAATTCTAAGATTCAAAATTCCAAGAGGATCACTGCTGTATTCCTGTGTCAGGTGCTTCGCCTGAATGCTGTCAATATCCAGCTGCACAGGTGGGTAAGTCACCCTCCTTTATGGGCATGAAATTAATTATGAGATAATGATAATGCCCTTACTAAATACTGCCCCTTTTTGAAGTATGTCAAAGTAGATGTTGCACGGCAAACGGCTCACAGCTTGCAGTACAGTAGTACTGGACCTCCTTGAGTGACTTCAATGTGACAAGACTTTGGCTGGAGTTCACTTTAATGCAACTGAAACCAGTTGATGTTGAATTAGAGAATAATTTCTTAATGTCTGAACAGACATTAAGACAGATAACAAAACAGGTATTGATAGATTGGACAACAAGTCACGACTAGACTTAGCGTCTGGTGCTTAAACTGCAAATGCTGCCGTGCAGTAGGTGATTATATGAAATAAATTGGGACGAAAACATTGTTAGGCCCTAGTATAGGCGCTGTGGATGCAAACAGATTTTGAGATCCCGTTGTCCGAAGAGAAAATTAGAGTCTCCAGACTGCAGCCTCGGTCATCTAGAGTAACTGCAAAGCCGTGCAAAGCTGGAACCACGGAGGGGCATACTCAGAGCTGCTTCCTGGTTTTGAACGCGTTGCACTGACAGGAAAGGCCGCGCGTTCCGATGCAGTCTTCCTGCCGATGGCCCGAGCGGCTGACTGGTTTGTTTCGGTGACTAGAAACATCAAGCTAGTCCTAGTTACCGACGATGAGCCTGATGCATGCCTTTATATACACAATTTACATCTGCTGAGCCATCAGCTAGTCTCTTTAATTATTCTGTTTGTGTCTATAATGCCATTCTTCTCTCAATTCCCTTCCGGGGTCAGGTAATCTTTTTTTTTTTTTTTTTTTTTAACTCTGGGGTTTCTGGATTTTTTGATTCCCTTAGGAAAATGCGATCTTCGCAACACTTTGTGACAAATATCCCGTCTGCTTGATCTGGTCAATAGGCTTATTGTTCAAGGTTCCCTATAAGTGGCAGAATGGTAATGAGAGCAAAACTAAAGATGTATTCCTGGCTACTTGCGATCTTTGCTGGATGCAATAAAATGCTTTGTTCTGTTTTTGTAGTAATGAATGGCTCACACAATGGGAATTGGGTGTATGTGCAAAACTCAAAAACTGATTCATGGTGCATGACGGCAATTTTAAGAAGATCTTATAAACTTACATGATTACATGGAAAAATATTTGTATGTTTTTTTATATTAACATGTTTTAAAGTAATTGTGTTACAATGCACAAATGGAAACAAAAATCAGTGAATTGATCTCTCTAGGACATGAAAAATCACATGGGAAATGAGTGGATGTTGTATAAAACACTATCACTCTCCTGAAAGCAGTCTAATGGGTGTTTAAAATTCATGTTGTTGGATCTAGTTACGACTGCACAGCACAATCGCCAGTCCCTTTTGTTTGGGGCTTCATTCCAGAGACAAGTAGGTTTAGCTTATGTCATCTCATTGGCTGTGGGTGATGACCGTGATGACATCAGCTTTAGCTGAAGCCCTTGCCTGGCCTTATTCACAGTTCCTATGTCTGTAGTAACATTTTAAAAAGCTGAACTAAAATACATATATTTGTGCAGGATTGAGTGAACTGTGGTCAACAGATGCAGATGATGTGTTATTTTTGTCCTTCCAAATCTGTTTCAATCTGTTTAATCTCAGCATTGCTTTTGGCAGTGATTGTAGCATTAAATATTTCTGGCACAATATTGTCAGTTTTGTTTTTATTACTATTTCGAACCAACCATAGCCATAGCATGGGACATTGAATTATTTCAAATTGAGTTAAATTAATTATATGGAGAACACTCCAAAGATATAGTATGGATTTCATTGGCTAAAACATCTTTTTTTTTTTTTTTTTTTGGCTAAAACATCTTAGTCGCTTAATATTAATAAGCATTTTTTTTGCAAAGACAGAAATTTCACTAGAATAGCCATTCCGCCAGGATGTTTTCGATGCCCCGTCATCTTCGACTCAGGTTGGCGGGACCAAAACTGGCGTTGTGCGGTACGTGGGAGAGACAGACTTTGCCAAGGGAGAGTGGTGCGGCGTTGAGCTGGATGAGCCCCTGGGGAAGAACGACGGTGCTGTTGCAGGAACCAGGTACACGCTGTCTTTCTCCTATGGAGACGCTGACACCAATACAGGTTAATACCAACCTTATGGAAGAGGACGAACAGACGCTGGAAAATATTACTGGAAAGATAAGCTATCTTTCCCTTACCAAAAATATCTACCTGTCTGCCGATTTCCCTGCGCCGCTTGCTCACCTCAGAAGAAATTAATGTTATGTTCACCTGAACACGTTAGATTGTAAGCTATCAACTATCGGTGACCGTCTACATGTCTGAGTATACACTACTGCAAGTTATTTTTTACCACTTACAAAACTTTAGCCTTAACCTGTTTACCAGTAGGTTCAATTAATCAAAGTCTCAATCCACTAAATGCATTCATTTTATATAATGTTAAAGCCTAGACAGTAATGATTACAAAAATTATTTTTCAAGCCAATTCACATGGTAGTCATGAAACTTATTTGATTACCTTCTACAAATTGGATGGCATTCATAAAATGAATCTGATTATTCAATACATTTGGTTTACCACATGGGTAATCGAAGGAAATCTGCATGTTTTATAGTTACCTTTTAATTAGCAAGGTGTTAACACTTGAAAAACCAGGCTAGGTGAATTACTATATAAACTGAATCTAACCAATAAGAATAATGAAAACTTGAACACCCTGCAGTCTTTGAGAACCTGCATTTCCCACCCCTGCTATACCAACTCTTCAAAAATCGCTTATTGCACACCAGTTGATGTTGATTTTTTTGTAAATACCTCCACTGCGTTGTTCAAGTAAAAGTATTTCATTATATGGTTATTTTGCATCCCTTTTTTTTTGCCTTAATATAATTCTGTTTCATCCTATTAGGTACTTCCAGTGCCCGCCCAAGTTTGGCCTCTTTGCCCCCATCCACAAGGTGATCCGCATCGGCTTCCCCTCCACCAGTCCGGCCAAGGCCAAGAAGAGCAAACGCATGGCCATGGGCGTGTCCTCCCTGGCCCACAGCCCCAGCAGCTCCTCCATTAGCTCTGTCAGCTCTGTGGCCTCCTCGGTGGGCGGACGGCCCAGCCGTACCGGCCTGGTGAGCCAGGGTTGGGATGATGGAGAGTGCCAGTCAGTCACTGGTGCTTCACCATGGCAGAGACACGTTTAATTGCATTGCCCACTTTGATTTCTGCTTGTCTCTCTGCTTGTCATATATATATATATATCAATCAATCAGTCAAAGTTGTCTTATTCTCGGACAATTATTTTCAGCACGTACACCTTGCCTAACACAAAGCATAGTGCACCATGAAATGTGATGGTGATTAAAAATATAGAATTCTTTGGAATATCAACGATATACATGTGTGTTTGAAGAATGTTTAGTTCATTTGCTTTTGATTAAAGGCTGTTCTCTGTTTGACATGCCCAGTGCCTTTGATACGCCTGGCCTGACCCCTGTCCCCCACCCCCCGTCCCCCGACCCTCGCAGCTCACAGAGACGTCATCGCGCTATGCCCGTAAAATCTCTGGCACCACCGCCTTACAAGAGGCCCTGAAGGAGAAGCAGCAGCACATCGAGCAGCTCCTGGCTGAAAGGGATTTGGAGAGGGCTGAGGTTGCCAAGGCCACCAGCCACATCTGTGAGGTGGAGAAGGAGCTGAGCATTCTCAAAGCGCAGCACGTGCAGGTACTGCCGAACGCTCCGACGCTCATTGCAACGATGGTAGCATTCTGCGCTTTTCAAAAAACGTTTTGCACTCATTGCACTTTCCCAATCGTGTCTTCTAGAAGTTGTTGGCGAGTTTCTCAATTCAAACTTTTTCTTGTGGGGTAGCGACTTTTAAGTTTATTCAGTCTGTGAAATACAGCCTCTGAAGTTCTGTTGAGTTATATCTGTTAGTCATCTGTATGTGTAAGACTTTTGTACCTGAACAGACGACAAAGATCAAACTTCCAAAGCCATTATTTTACAGATGTTCTTGTTACTTTTTAAATCAGTTTGCAACAGAAGCTGACAACACCTTGCAGCAAGTGCAAACTCTGTTGGCCAGCGCTCAGAAGGACAAGGTTGAACTGGCCAATCAGCTTGAAGAAGAGAAGAGGTGTGTGGGAGGGATTGTCCTCAAGGTTGTCTCCTCAAAAATGGGAATGTGCTAAAAACTCTTTGCTGAGACCTGGTGGCTACTTTGTGTTACTGCAGGAAAGTGGAGGATCTTCAGTTCAGAGTAGAGGAGGAATCAATCACCAAAGGAGACCTGGAGGTATTTGTTTCATCCTGCATTGAAAGGTTATACCTATAGTGAGATGAATGGTAATGCTGAGGAACTAATACTTTGTCCAGTATAGCAACACATTAAAGTGTAATTAGCAGCACACCCTCTTCTGTACTTCTGTACTCAAAAAAGCAGACATGACACAATATTATTCATATTATTAGTATAAGCTTTATTTACATAAAAAAAACACTAATTTGTAGAAACAAATTGAATTGTATCATTTAAGTTATTTCTGTGCGACACCTATATTTAGATTTCTTAAAAGGAGCAATTTACGCTTACAGCAGTATAAAGAATTTTAATGCATGGATTACATCCACAAAAAGTTTGATATAGTTTGCAGTTGCATGACAATACGCAGGGACAAATAGCTTTCTTTAGAATTCATCATGATCCTTTTTCACCTCAGGTTTGATGTGGGCCTATTCATTACTAGAGCTGGAATCAGCCAGGTTTGAAAAATGGGCAAACATTTTATCAGTGTCATATATATTTTAAAGTATAAACCAATGTAGCAGACAGATAACGGAACTCCATGAAGCCCGAAAGAAGATTATTGACGTGTCTTAATGCTTTTACAGCAAGCGCTGCAGTCCTTCTTGGAAGTGGAGGAAAAAGCTAATCAGTGCTCTTGATGAGGGTGACATGAGGGTTTCACTGTCTGCTGGGATTTGTCTCAACAGGGTAGAATCAGACTCCGAGAGACATATAATGCGTGATTCTGTAGGCTGAACAAACCAGGTGGAGCAAAAAAAAAAACCTAGGGAACTGACGTGTTGCCTATCTCTACCACACTTTCTCTGTGGGGTAACTTAACTGTGTATCTGTTCTTTTTGTGTCTGTCTCTTCCTTCCTTTTCTTCCTGTCTTTTTCCTCTCTCCCTAGACTCAGACGAAATTGGAGCATGCTCGTATTCGGCAGCTCGAGCAGAGCCTGCTCTTAGAAAAGTCCAAAGTGGAAAAACTTCACAAAGAATTAGAGGAAAAGAGGGTAACTGTAAAAGGAAACCAGTGCCCTGCTGGTCATAGTTTTCTGCTGTTTTGCTTTCTATTTTTGGCTTCCCCCCCCACGTTGGTTTTATTGGTCTCAGGGGGGTTCTGTATTTCTATGCACAGTTACTGCTTTCACGCGCCCTGCACCCAACCCAAGGTCTCCAACTTTCAGTCACAATCACCATTGGCTTCTTGCCTCAGTTGTGATTTCAAAATCATTCAGTTGAATCAACAATTGTTGATCATGTAAGAAGGGTTCAGTTACTTGGAATCATTTTTGCTATTAACAGTTGGAAATTATATTTAAATTTAACACACAGCATGAAGAAATATGATATCCATTGGAGAAGAAAGGATAAATATGGTAGCCAGACTTCCCAACATCAGAGTAAACCCAATATAAGTGTATCTTGTATCTTCAAAGACAGTCCTTTAATGTTAAAACTTAAACATTTCCACTAGGAAAACCTTCAGTACAGGCTGATTCTAAAAATCCCTCAAGTGCTGAAATGTTGGAGACTGCTCTGCTCTGGCTGCACTGTTGCAAATGTGTGCTACTTAGTCAGTGCTAAGACTTCCCCATTCAAGTCCCAACGTTCATTTTTCTATTCTTATTTTGCCTACGACTGTCGTCTTGGTCTTCAAGGTCTCAGATGTCACCCTAGTACCCTAGGACGGGTCTAGAAACCATATCACATTTCCTGGCAGATTACACTGGGTCTGTGCTCAGTGTCAGTGCTTAGTGTCAGTGCTCAGTGTATGTGCCCAGCTTCATGCTTTTTTGGGAACGAGGAAATTTTCTGCTAAAGAAAACAATTAAAAACAACCTGTATTATTTAGTTACTTCAAGAGTCATATATGTGCTATAGGATATATAGAATTCCAGTACACTTACACTTTCAATTACAAATGCAGTTTAATTGGTAATACTAGAAGTATTCGTATTTTTTATCCACATATAAGATCTACTCACATGATGTAACGTTGAAGCTGGGTAACAGGTTGCAGGTGAAATTAAATCAATTGCTAACTCCAATCTGCTTAACTCTGGAGACTGGGCCTTTATGTATATCAAATTCACGAATGTATTGTGTGTTTACTGTTTGTATGAAAGCCTCTTTTAAAAAATGGCAGGAGTTTTTTCCCCATCTCTGCTTTTTTTCATCACTCTGAAGATCTAAAATATTCAGTGGATGTTAATGGTGGTTGGGTCAGCATGGTATACCCATTTTCAATTACATAAATACAATGTTGTGTTTAATAGTTTCATATTTTTTAAGTGATTGCATCTACACAATCTTTCACATATGCTCTGGGATTAGTGGAGTGGGGGATTTCATTTCATACCGTGTTGGCTGCTTTACATGGCATGGACAATCAAGAGTGAATGTCTTCCTTGGCTGACGTTCACAGAGTTTTCTTTTTGAAAGAATCTTTCTTCTACTGCACTGTTGCACTGTATTCAGTGGATTAAGCCTCATATCTTCCTTTGAACTCTGTAAACTGGAGAGTTTTCTAATAACTGACCATTGGCTTTGTGTTTGTGTTGGTGGAATTATTGTCAATGCCTGCTTAGAAACAAGATGAATGCTTCTTGTCTGGGCCTGGACTTTGTTAATATGCTGTTGAGAGATGTATGATTGTTTGCCTGTCACTCCCTGTTCGGGTAATGAGGTCCTCCCTCCAACCTACAGCAAACGACAGTAGAGGAGAAAAGCCGGGTGATGCAGCTTGAGGAGGAACTGGCCCTTCGCAAGGCTGAAATCGAGGAGCTCCAGATGAAGCGGAAAAGCCTCAATGTGGCTGAGGGAGCAGAACCAGGGACCGGGTTGCACACGGAAGCCTTCCTGCTGAGAGAGCAACTCCTGACAGCAGACCGTGAGCACCACAAAGAGAGAAGCCAGCTGCGGGAGAAGTATGAGGTGGCTGTACATAATGGCCAGCGTGAGGTGGAGCAGATGAAGACCATGATGGACAGGCAGGCTCAAGAGATCAGTGACCTGAAACAAAAACTACAGCAAGCCACACACGAGAATATGGAGATGATGGACAGCTGGAAGTCCAAACTGGACACCCTGGTGAATGACCACCAGCGATCTCTGGAGGACCTGAAGTTGTCCCTGACTGCAGATGGCACCAAGAGTGGCCAGGAAAATGACCCTGTAGAGCTGAGGGCGGCCTTAGAGAGCCTCAAGATGGAGCACCAGCTGGAGATCGAGAACTACAAGGCCAAGCATGAGATCGAAGCGGCCATGATAGCGAAGGAAAAGGAAGACCACAGGGCCAGGCTGCAGGAAATGCGAACTGAGCTGGAGGAGAGCAATGAAAACTGGAAAAGACAGACAGAGAGCAAGGCCCTGCAGCACACACTGGAGCTAAAGGAGGTCTCAGACAAGTTACATAGAGCTGAGCTGAGACTGTGTGAACTGGAGAAGCAGCTCGAGGAGAACAAGGAACGGGGTAAGTCCACAGACCTGCTTCAGGAGCAGCTTTCACTGGCTGAGAAGAAAATGGTGGATTATGAGGCCTTGCAGAAGGCTGAGGCCCAGAGCCGGGCGGAGATCCATGACCTGGAAGAGAAACTGAGAGTGGCTGAAAACCGGATTCAAGCCATGGAGGGGGATAGCACACCTCAGGATGCCAATGTGAGTGGACTGGAGATGTATATACTTCTACAATGTTTTAGGTATTTTCATTCATAGATAGTTATGTTTTTGTTAATTTGCATATAAAGTTCTTGAAATAGTTTCCCAGAATGAATATGGGAATGTTTTAGACATGGTGTTCGTCAGCATACAGTAACTTATTTCCATTTCAGGTGATAGAGAATAATGAAATCTCTGAAGAGAAGATCAAATTAAAGCAGAATATGGAAGGTATTCTTATCATACGAGTTGACTTATTTGCAGTCTACTGAATAAAGCTTTTGGTACTGTTGGTTTGTTAAACATTGCTACCTGAAATATACACTTTGCAGTCGGCTAGCTTATTTGTTTTTTCTAGAAACGTTAGAGAAGCTAACAAAAAGGGAAAAAGAAGTGTCCACGCTCACATTACAAGTCGATGCCCTTAAGTCTCAAATCACTGGTAAATTATCTTTTCATTATTTTGAAAGCTGTTTTGAAATATTTATGAAAAAGTTAAAATGTTTATAACAACAGAGATACATAAATAATAGAAACTCTAAATACTCACTGTGAAATTTGAGCCATAAACCAAGCAAATGGAATGCCAAATTCATGTCTTGTAATCCATATTCACCCTTTTCTGCTGGTGTGGTAGCCCTGGAGAGCAAGGTTCGCTCTGGGGAAAAGAAGACAGATGCCCTCTCGCGGGATAAGCAACGCCTTGAAGCTGAACTTGAGTCCATGACCAAGAAATCCCATGATGCTTCGGGGCAGCTGGTTCTCATCAGTCAGGAGCTTCTGAAGAAGGAACGGTAGGACACACTCATTGAGTGCTGCACGAACAATCTGTAAATACAGGCTGCACGAGCCGAAAGGAAGCAACTACCATTGTCTTTGGATTTGTTCTGAAAATAAAATCTCTATGAATTCATAAAATAATTATCAACAGGAGAGAATTCAAAAAGAATCTCTACCACCCACCCTGCCTCATTTATCATTAAAAATTCAATTAGCTTGAA
>JAOYSI010003942.1:1969-14709 GCA_025775065.1 Hiodon alosoides
GTACACAGGTACACAGGTACACAGGTACACAGGTACACAGGTACACAGGTACACAGGTACACAGGTACACAGGTACACAGGTACAAAAGAACAATGAATCCCAGTGACAAAACCTTTGTGACAGGGTTATAAAGCAAACAGAAACCAAATTGAGAGGTGCAAGGCGAATGAAAACAAAGAATGAACAAAACAGTGCACACGGGTTAGTGGAATGTTAATTGAATAATTAGGTGACTTAAAAAAAACGTGACGTGAAACAGAAGAGGTGAAGGTGAACCGTGACACATGTCACCCCACTCCCCATGATGTCCACCAGGTCATGATAGAGGTCAATATGGCAGTAGGCCAATGTGCTGCAGAGCGGATGCAATCTGTGTCTCACAAGCACCTGTGTCCAGTGAAAGACTTAGGGTAGGCACTGATAAAAGGCCTACAGCTTATTACAGCTACCCCTGCATAAAGGCACCCATGTGTGGGGTAGATGGTCTGACCCCTGTGCCGCTAGGTCAGCAAGGTGTGACAGATGCAGCACTCATAGCAAACTGGGGAATAAGATAAGATAAACAGGCTTTCATGAGCAAACTCATTCACGAGGAAATTTAAACAATGACTGAGAAATGTAAAGTTCAGTTGAAATTGTTCAAATAAGACATACTCATGCTCCATTTAACCCTGCTCTGAATAGAAGTTGCCTATGGTAGCATTAAAAATAAATCCTGTATTCAACAAACGTGTGTCACATTCCACACTACATCCTGATCAGCCAAAATAAGGTTTACTATATTTAAATATTACAAACTGAAAGTGCACAGACATATTTATTTTAAATCAAGAATGGCTGACGTAAAATTTCTACCACATTAACCCTGAAGAAAACAGCTGGCTACGACCTTTAATGGTGTGAAATGGCAAGGACTAGCCATCTGGACCTAGCATTAGTCAGGTCAGCTGCTTCAAGTTACCGGCTCTGGGACAGTCTTTTGTCACAAATTACCCAGTGTGCTAGTAAGTGGAGGAGGATACACTGCAATTCTCAACCTGTGTGTTTCATAGCAGTGGAGACCAAACACTTATTCGTGATTGGCCAGGGTTCCTTCAATCACATGCAGTGACATTTGACTTGACAAGGACTTACCTTGTGTGAACTTTGCCCTCTGAGGCGAGGCAACAGAGGCTTCAAATGGACAACAAGAGGAAAGCAAAGTATTGTACTAAAAAAACTACAAAAACAACACAGTTAAAATGCGGCCGTATTTCACAATAACAAAGGTCTGTGTGGGATGAAGCCTGGATACACATTCTCAAGTCCTGACTGCCGATCTGAGGGGCATAATATGATAATGTGGTTCCACACTCAGGTGCCATCAATAAACGGGGCTTTAAAACTAAAGAGGACTTGGTAGACTTACAGGACGGTGTTTGGTGGCTGCAAGTTTGGTTTGGGTTTGTGTGATTAATTCAAGTGAAAAGTTAGAAATGTTTATTCAAAGAATGGTTAAATGGTTAAAAAGACGTTTTATTTTGGTTTGCCCGAAGTGGGCAGTTTATTTGAGTCTTGCCTGTTTTGTTTTTGTTTTGTTCGCTTTGTGTTAAAAATGCCAAATAAATGGCGTGAACCCTTCCCTGTGTCCCTGTCTCAAACTGCTCACTGGCTGGTAATTTGATTTGAGGGTTTCTAAGGCATGTCATGTGTGATTTGCCGTTATGGATGATTTTTTTTTTTAACTGTGAGAAGGCAGCCCAGAGAGGATATAATGCCCATGTTCGCTCTTGTTTCAAATGTAGGTTGGCCAGAGGGTTTTTGGTCAAATGGCTGCTCCCAGGTATCACGGAAAATACTGATACCCTTTGAGAAGCTCTCATCAAGTTTGCCTGGGCAGCTTAGGATACCTGCAGTGGTATATTGAAGAGCGATGGGGGTAGTCCTGACCCTTGTGGTAAGAGTGCTGTACATGACACTAAAGTGGCTGCTGTTGCCATCGACCTGCATACATCGGTCTACTCTAATTGAGGAAACCTACTGCTGGCCTGATTTGTGCCAAGCAGATAGAGAGACAGAGACAGAGAGAGAACGAATGAGTATGGAACGGCAGCAGTTCATGAACTCATCTTGTGGAGTAAGGTGAGCAAAGGTGACTCACAGCAGATGTCATGACTCTCTCCGTGCTGCATGATGCCAACAAAAAGGAAAAAGCACAGCCAACAAAAACCTGCACACAACCTGAAAAAAACTGGATCCCTATAGGTTCACAGCCCCATAACAACACACATCCCTTCAAAGTTGGGTCATAGATAAATAAGAAAGCTGATAATGCCTCAGCGTTGCATTAGCACAGAGACCAGGGAGAAACATAAGCATTAGTGTAGTGGGGCTCTTTGTGGACAAGCTCACTACTACGTAACTCCCTAGAGTTTAAGTATGATAGATCATAAAATATGATCAGTTCCTGGAGCTAATGACTAATCGTCTTGCTTGTCTGTTTTGACGACTTGAGTTTGATCCCTGGCTAGGGTGGGTGGAAGCCCGGTGGGCAAGGGGTTGAATTACGCTACGTTACATTAGCACAGAGAGCGGAGAAGAAATAAGCATTAGCACAGAGAGAACTTCTGGAAGTTAAATGTGGAGCCACCCTGTCCTGCTCGTCCTGCCGCTGTACACTCACGCCTCGGTGTGTCCCCATTTTAATAATATGAGCCCCGCTCTCATTTGTTACTGTGCAGCTCGACTCCGTTCCATCGGCAGCTAAAATGGCCAGCTGGTGAGGCCAACAAGACGGGAATAGCTCATGCCTCGTCAGACAGCTTCAGAGAGAAAGCCGACTCGCCTCAGCGGTTATCTTATTTCCCCTTCCCACGACAAACATTTCTGCCACTTCAGCAAGCCTTTTGAAAAGCTGGAGAGCAGAATCGCAAACCTGCAGCAGCAGACACTGGAAATGCATTTGGGGGAACACTGGTGGCCCCTGTCTGGTCTCCCAGAGCACCCTGATGTCTGATGGCTCCAGTCTGGTCTCCCAGAACACCCTGATTTCTGATGGCTCCTGTCTGGAGGGACGTATGGAGCACCATGGGGGGGAGGCTGTCAGTGACGTCCGCACCTCCAGAATTGTTCATCAGCAGAAATGTATAAATGCTATCAGCATTTTAGCATTGGAAAAGGAAAAAATCATTTTCAGAGAGGGTGGTTGGGGAGAAGGGACTGCCACCAGGGTTAGGGGCAGGTTCCAGGTGTTGCGGTGATTTTTTATGGATTGTTCACTTTTTGCTCTGCTTGAATGAAATTTTTTTAAATGATCACTAAAAAGTGTCGATGACATATCCATGTTGTAAGCATTTACCAGGGTCGACTCTTACGACAAAACTGAGAGTTAGTAATTATTAAACTATTAAGAAAGAAGGTCTGATCACTTCAAAACAGCATACAAAATCAATGAAATCCGTGCTATGTATTGACAACAAAGGCTCATCCTGTTCACATGAGCTGAATGCAGTCTGTTGCTATGGAAAAAGGCAACTTTGGCAAACAGGACATTTAGTTGATTATAGAACAAAGACATTCCAATTTAAAAAGCTATGCCTTACCGAGCACATTAATATAGGAAAACAATCAGATTCACTCCTGGCCTTTTGGTCTGGGGATTTTGAGACAGCTTTCACGGCTAAGATGACGCAGTTGCATTAATAAATCATAGGCTTGTCTAAAATAGATAAAATGTTTCCTGGTTGACAAATGTGAACGTTACAGATGTAACCAAGCAGTTGAAACATCTATCACTTGACAGACAGGATTATGAAATGAGCTCAATGCACACACACAACACACAGGTCATTGGAAATGATCCACCAATCACAGAAAGGGCACTCATTTGGTCAGACTACATCATGGTATCAGTGGGAAATCATTATGCACAAATTCTATTAATATCCCAATTTCAATGTGCAACGGAATTATTTCTCTGCTAGACCAATGCCAAAATGGATTCTCCTAGTTATGTTTTTCAAATTGTGATGTATAAATTTACTCTGGATCACATTTTCAACCTGATAAAACGGCTTTTTCTTGTCAGACCTTAATTACAACCGAGAATCACGGACACATTGTTTATAATGTTTTCCTTTCCTTTTCCTTTCCGCCTCCAGCTTAGCATGCATCCCCCCTTTAATCCTGGCGACGATTAGTGTGAGGTTCGTTGGACTCCTGCATCTCACGGACCATGAAAGCATGCACGCATAACTGTTATTATTAGCCCGAGGGGCCTCTAGAAGAGGGAGGAAAATACCTCAGAAGTCCAGTCCCAATCAGACAGCCTCTGTTTTGAGTGCTGGGCCTCAGTTGTCTATTGTTAGAAAAGCAGCAGGGGCATCTGAAAAGCATGCAGCGCCCTTTGTGAGTGCTGTGGTGGGATGAGTGCAGGGCGACTAAGCGCAGCCCTCATCGACGTGCTGCCCAACACAGTGCCACGCCGGTTACATGCAGTGAAATTGTGTCTCCTGAAGTCTGCACACATTTTATCATGGTCTATAATTGTGTTTGTTTGCTGATGCACTTGTGACTAACATTGCAGAGGAAAGGGCTTCACAAAATGCCGTTTCAACCAAGAAGGATCACACATGATACACACGTACCCGGCGCTAGGGAGCCTTAGGGGGGCGGGCCTTAGGGTGCCAGGCCCGCCTACAGAGCTTCTGTGCCCCCCCCACCAGGAGTTTGCATAATAAATTATCTTATTTCATACGTAATGGAAATACAAAAACCAAAAAGAAGCCATATGACTTTAGTTACTTTTTTTTTTTTTTTAAGAGGGAATCAGTTTCCCAGTCGTACTTCTAAGTCGATTATTTGAACAAACTAACTTGCTCTGTCTGCTGTTCCCTGTGTATATAATTAGAGTGAGGTTGGCAGCAAAGTTGCTTCTCGGCTTGTTGAGCTTTGAGTAATTGGAAAGTGTCAAGAGAAGCAAAAGTACTCCCTCTCCTACCCCGGGCGCTAAAAGAAGTCTATTTTACACCAATGATGTGGCTCAGAAAACAGAAAAACTCAACACTGTGACCTGGTAGAAAAGCACATTCCAGCAGGCTCAGGATGCGACACAGAGATGACTGAAAAATTAAGACCGAGAATAAAATGTGAAATGTTTAATAAATGCAAGTTTATTAGAGAAATATGTGTAAGTACTATTTGGTGGAGTGCGAAATTAAACTAATAAAATGCTTAAATCAAGCTGAATGATAGGATAATAAGGAGACGTAGTGAAAAAAGATGGTTCATGATAAGTGTTAGCCAGAAGTTTTGATCACAGAATGTTATTCATGGAAGTTGTACAGGACCAGTGGGACTGTCGTATGCCGCCAGGCGGCACGCCCTTGAGCCCAGGGAGCACGTCCATGGAAACCTAAGTGGACAGCCAAGCTGTGGGGCAACGCCTATCCAGAAGGACCTTGTTACGCACCTGAGTGTGGTTGCATTAACGAGTGCAATCAAAGATAAATTTTAAAGGGTCCCAGGAGGCGAGGAGGTTGGTAGTGGTTGAGCTTTTGTGGTTTAGATTTTTAAACTGTTGGTTATAGCGTTTTGACTATTAACCCTCCAACCTGTTACTGAACACCTTTCAAATTACGACCTTTATTTGCTAAATACCCTGCTGCCTTTACTGATTCCATAGCATAATTGGCTGCGTTGCATCGTTGTTACTGATTAGAGGACTTCAGACCCCCGAGACCTGTATTAGGAAAATTACGACCTTTATTAGGTAAATAACCTGCTGCCTTTACTGATTCCATAGCATAATTGGCTGCTTTGCATTGTTGTTACTGATTGAAAAATTATTGTAAGTATTATTGTTTTGATTATAACTACTATGTGTATTACTGCTTATATAATTAGCAAGAGTGGCTTGATCCTGCAAGTAGATTGTACTGCAGAACTGGGTCAAAGTGAAGGGCTTGGAGATCACCTCTATAGGAGGAACCACAGAACCTGGCACTCAGGTTGCGAACCCTCATTATAAAAGCAAAACTTGGAGTGGTGTCTGTAGCTCTGCTTCCCTCAAAAAGAGTCAGAGGAAATGAGTAAAACCACTCGGACGTTCAGAAACTCTGGTATGGCCGCTCTTTTATTATTGTTTGCACGCTGGCTCTCTCTTGAGCAAAGAATTAAAAAGGAACAACGCTCCGGAGCTCCCCCTCACGGGTTCCCCCCACAAGATGGCAAACTAACAGAATAAGACTTCCCCAGGGTCCCTGGTTCTCTGCCGCTTTGGCTATTGTCTTGCCATTGTTCTCTTTGTCCGTTGTTATTTGTGTGCCTCCCTCCTCTGAGTAGAGCTTCACAGAAGAATTCCAGGCTCCACCTGAATAGGTGAGTAACTCAGCAAGCACGGGTCAAAAGGGCGAGCGAGCAAGTGTGTGGTTTCATCCTTTGAACTTGACATTCTTAGCACCCAATGTGGGGCTTGAGTTGTTTTAAGAATATTCATAATAGAGCCTAAAGTGTATTTAGTATTGTCCGCTAATAAGAAGTTAGTTGAGGCAATAGACAGGACCCACACCCATGAGAACTTGCAAAATTCCAATAGATGCGTTTTTTGTTTTCTGGAATTCCCTGAGAGTGGCCGTACTAGCTGTATCTGTATACGCTAAGGTAACCGGAGCAGTGTTGGTGAGCAACATTAAATGTAAGAACTAAATCCTGAGTGATGAGTTCTCAGAGGGCCCAACGTGTAAGGCAGAAGAGGAGAACCCCAGTGATCGCATTTAACGCGGACTGGAGAAAGATTTGCAATATTCATAACGCATATTCAAAAGGACATGTGAGTGGGCCTCCAGGGCTAGATGCAGGGTATGAAAAGAAACAGAAAACGTCCAATCAAGAACCATCCCCATCTTGCCCAGAGTGTTATCTCCAAAGCAACGAGGGAAGGATGAGTTGAGCTGGAAGGAGACAGGATCCCAACCTCAAGATAATAGATTTAGCACCTGAGTGACCTCAGAAACTGTTTACTAGTAAACTGATGTGTACTGATCTTCTCCTAGATCAGATTAGATCCCTCCCCATTTATTTATACTCTGCAGTCGCCCCTTCAAACCCTGAGAGGATCAGCACCTGAATCGCTACGGTTCCAATTGCGCCGCCACTTCCTGTTCCCTGTACTAAAGGAAATAAGAGTGCAATGGCACCTGGAAAATCCCTATAGGGGAGGATGAAGGTGGGGGTAAAATGACCTTGTTGCGCACCTGATTGTGGTTCCACTTATGGTTACCGTACTCAGGTGCCAACAATTAAAAGACTGTTTAAAAGACCTAACAAAGGCTACATTCGAGAGAAAGGTTTGAGGTTAGTAATACTGGAGAAGTCTGGTGTTTGGTGGCTCAATTTGGTTTGATGGCAACATTCTGGATTACAGTCCACTGCAGCTGCCAATGCAGAAACTGTTACACCCACGATATGACCCCTCCTCCCATGTAAAATAGGCCATCTTTGTATGAGTACTGAGATTTAAACAGAAAAAGTCTTGACCAGTCGCTAGCTAATGCTAGCCTCACCATCATCACTGTTCCTCTGTCTAACGTAAAGTATGTTGTGCAAAGCAGTGGGACACTAGTAGCCACCATGATTAGACAAACTTGCGCAACCCTGAGGTAAATAAAGACATGGCACATGGCTACTTTGGTCATAGCAAAAAAGCGTTAGTGTCTAACCTTGCTACATTTATAAACTGTCTAGCTGGCTGGCTGGCATCATATGCTAACTTGTATTTTTTTAAACTCAGCTTTCTCCTTCCCTGCCTGGCTCTCCATTGGCTACCGCTTTGAATGCACTAAGATTGTGTTTCTGTGTGTGTGTGATCGTGCGTGAGAGAGAAGAGGCCAGGGATAAGGGCTAGAGCCGCAGCACTGCCTGCACAGAAAGAGAAATGAATCAAAGCATAGGGGTCAGAGGGAAAATTAGAGACACAGTTCAATGTGGGCTGACCTGAGTCCCTGTAAATTAACCCATGGGGCTGTCTGACAGTTCCAGTCAAATAGCCTGGCTGGGATTCGTGAGATAAGCCTACATTTTTACATCAGGGCCGTTGCCCGGCCACAAAGTCCACAGGTTAACCAGTCCACCGGGAATTCTCCAGGTGCTCCAAATGACCAGTCCGCTTCTACCTATAGGCCACATAAAAGTAAAAGAAGCCACAGGACAGATAGGAGTATTACCAATTGCACGCTGGAAAAGCATAGTTTAGACTATGGGAGACCAGAATTTATGCTCCCCTAAGGATTTAAGTTTGGCTGATGCCAATGTAAGAGTAAATTGGTATAAACCAGTTGATACGGTCGAAGAGCATGTAAATTAAAAAGCACCTCAGAACTGCCAGGAGAGCAGCGAGAAATATGATTTGAAGGGTTAGCAGGATGTCAAATGATAAAATTTTAAATGTTTGTGGCCTCGTAGAAAGAGAATTCGCACATGCAATAGAATGGGTTTCGCACTTCCAGTGGAAGGAAGTGGCGGCAAAGGGAGCATGGATTAATCAATGAATTGTTGAAAAAGGGTGAAGTTGCTCTGGCTCTCAAGCACAGTCATGTAAGAGAAAGTTATTATTTCTAAGGGAATACTAACGTGGACAGGTGAGGGGCGATGCAGGCCTTGTTCATCGTGGGGATGGAATGTTGGAAGAAAGGCGAAGATGGGCTTTTCCACCCAAAATCCTGGCTTGGAGCGGGGGCATGCAGAGCATGTCCCAATTAGAAGGAAGGGCAAGGCTTTGGGTGTGAGACTCCGGTATCCCGATATTTATCAGTTTAGGCAGTGTGTGCAGGAAGTGTGAGCATTGACTTGCTGCCCAACACAGTGCCACGTGTCATGACAACCCTCTCAGCAGCGTGACAATCAGTCAACAAGGCGGGGATTGGTTGGACATGAATAAGATTTGGGGTACGGTCATTGTTAGACAAAAGTATGGGCAGAGATACCTTAGATCGCACACCCTCCTAGAAGTGGCAAGGTACTAAACATACTAAACGTGTATGTCTGAATATTCTGCTGAAGGAGTGGAGGACACTTGAAGACCGTGTGTACTGTATATTACATAAAATATAACTGCATGCCCTAAATTATGTCCATCTCAGAGTTAGACCCAGTGCAGATCAGACACTAATGTTGTTCTGGGATGAAAACCGTAGATTACACTTTGATAACTTGGTCCTGGGCTAAAGTCCATGTTTGAATCCCATGTAATCCCTGGGGTATATCAAATCACATCTCCAGTATCTTCTTAATCTGTGTTCCCTGGAGCCTACCCACAGAGGGGATTCTTCTGCCTCCAAGATCATTAACATATCTACTGTATCTTTGGACTTAAGGGCTTGTCCCTTGTGGATTTAAAAGTTCCTGACCATCCAAATGTTCCCCTAGCTTTTCAGTGGGACTGGATAAAGTGCTCAATTGCCCTTTAAGTCCACCAGAATTTCTAAATTTGAATTAAGAATTTGGTATTGAAATTTATACGGAGAAAATACGGCTGGTAGAAACAGCCATTGATGAAAAACCTTGAGAGCAAATCCCACTGAGCAGCAGGCTGAAGAAGCGTGATAATGGGAACAATACTAACTGCACTGGACTTAGGTCATTTCCGTAAATCGCGAGGAGATATGACAAATAGCCTATAAAGGTGATTATGGCTATGATGCAGGGGTCTCAGTATATGGTGGAATTTTTGGAAAGAAGCCAGTCCCCCCCAGGCCTAAATGGATTTCACAGAATGTAAAGAACAATAGGCAAGGTGCTACCACATAGTGATAGCAGGGGATAACTCGGAGGGATAAACAGCCCGGCACCCAGGGTCATTATTTCAGCAGGGAAGAGAGTCCATGTGCTTATGGCTCTGGCCCGTGGGACAGGCTGACTTTAAACATAAGAGTTTTCTCTGGAAACAGGGTGACTCATCAACAAAAAATAAATGGACAATAAAACACTCCTGGAAATGTATTGTTTCAGACAGAATACTCTTCCATGGAAGTGATAATTCGCTTAGCTGCTTGAGACTTGATAGTAATTCGCCTAGCTTTTCAGGCTAGTATTATGGGATGAAGACCCACAGCCGACACAAGAGGAATGGCAACAGGTTCCAAGGGCAAGTCCTCTTCTAAATTTATTGAATTCAGAGCTACAGTTTTTAAAAGCAAAGAACCCCTCAAGACCAAATCAATACAATGACAAGCCGCTAATCACACTATAATGGTCACAGTTTGCCTTCACTCTTTGCTTTCTGCCAACTTCTAGCTCTTGTCAATCATTCAATTAAAATTCCACAGAGCCATGTGCACTTGTTCGATTCACTTCTGTTTCCATTGGCTCAGCACCTCCCCATTTGGTTTTCTTTTTGCCATGTAAACCCTGCACTTCTCCTCAGTTGGGGTGAGTTCTTATCTTTGTCAGTTCTGGTTTTAGTTTGCGTAAAGCTTAGTTAATTAAAATTGTTTATTTGGAGCTGTGCTTGGGTTAGTTTTTGCTTTGGTGCTTTGCACCACGTGACAATAATATTATTTATAGGCATTTTATTTCATGAGTATGAAATTTGATGTAACAATTGAATATGATCAAAATATATAATGCTATTAAATACAACTTGGTTAAATGTGATTAGTAGGCTGTTGGTTCTGTCATTCCTAACCTGGACAACTTGCTGTTTTTCACAGTAAAAAAGGTGAAGGAAATGAAACGGAAGGGAGCAAATTCTTATTGGAAAAGTGTCTGAACTTTAGGTTAAAATTGACAGACTAGCGGGAGTTCCTCTATGCTCAAAAAGAATCAGTGAATGATTGTGCCACTGAAACAGTTGACATTACTGAGCTTGTATGTCTGAGTAAAGGACATATCTCCAAAAAAACAACTGTGGAAACAGAAGCATGTGAAGGCCAACCAGCGAGAAATTATCTAAAGTATATTGGAAGAGAAGAGGTTGAGAGGTGGAAATTGCTTCAATTTCCAACCGTCATCACTCCGTTTCTGTTTTCAGCACAGAAAGGAAATTGAATTTGCCATCTGCAAGAACATTTGCTGTAACAAAATAATTTAAAAATAATTTTGTATATGGATTCACTGCCATTAGCAGTGTGGCAAACTGGTCACATAAGAAAATAGTTCTTGTGTGCTGCAGATGTCAGTGTATTCTAGAAATTATGCTCATATGTAGACAATCTTTATTCTTATACTCTATTGCTTATTCCTTAGCATAACACACATTCGTTTTCTTTTTCAAAATGATTTATTTTATTTCCCGGCTCTTGCAACATTGCTGATGCTGGTCCATGGAGATTGCTGAGAGAATAAGAGTGATTTTTGTGAGGTGCCTCAGCACTCACCGTTTAATTTGACACAAGAGTAATTGTATAAATTGCTCATGCAGATGGGATTATTAAGAGTAGTGTGGAGTGGGAGATTTTAAATGGTGCACTAGTCATTTTTAGGAAAGTCTTTTTTATGGGGGGGGGGCATCAACTTGGAAAGGGAATCATCTTTGATTAAGTATTTTGAGGATTCAAAAATATAAAAAAAAACTATATATATGAAAAGCAAAAAAACAATTCAGAGAATACATACACAGAAAGATTTATACCTACACTCCCCTCCCTTCCCCAGCACTTCACAACAAAGCAATTTATGTATAACATAGTTGCACATGCCTGTATGTTTTTGTTGAGTTTTTCCAGGTCTTTGGGGGGGGGGGGGTTACATCTTAAAAAACTGCTGTCTTTTTCATCTTGTACATGCAACTCTTTAGTAGGAATGCACCCATTTAAAAAAACTCCTCACACAGAATGCAGTGCAAGAAACCTAGCTACACCTAATTATTCACACATATTACCATGGAAGGTCTTTTTACACAAACACCTTGTGGTGACAGCTCAAATTGCATACCGCTTTAGAGCGCGCCCCGAGCATTAGGGAATACTTTGGCATTATGTAGGGCATGCAGAATGTCTGTTTAAACACTTCATAGTAGGTTACAGAAATTACTGGCTGTTTTCTGTTTCTAGGGTTTCTGTTTCTATCAGGAGGTTAGGAAGGTTGCTGGGAGCACTTAAACAGCAGTGACCCAGCCTTAAACATACAGCAAAGAGCTTTTTCACTACGGCTGAGGGCCTTGGTGTTTTTTTAAAGGTGACCAGTGTGAATTAATGTGTTCGCCTGGATGTCCTTTCCGCTCAGGTAAGGCAACCTTCCCAGTGGGCGCAGAGGGACATTAGTACTTATTGGTCCATACTGCTGCCAATGTTGATGTCTTTTTCCAGTTACAGCAGACAGACATTTTCTTTTTAATGTACGTCAGTGAAACGGGGCTAAGACCAAAGCTTTCACTGCTGGGACATCCGGGGACCAGCACAGACTGCGAGAAGCTCCTTCCTAACGACCTGCTTCAGTGCGAGCGTAAGCTTGCAGGCCAGCTCTACGTAAGGGAGCCTCAGACAGATGTTGGCAGCTATTTTTAACCCACACCTTTTTGTTTTTTGTTTCCTCCACTTGGAGATTGTCTTTTAGTGTACTGTTTAGAACAAACGCCAGGAGTGCAGCCAAATTTGTCATTATCATATTGCGCTGTTTATTTCACTTATCTTTATTGAAAGATATTTTTATTGGCCCTGAAAAACTCTCTTTCCTGTCTGCTTGGAGATGAGAGAGAGAGAGAGAGAGAGAGAGAGAGAGAGAGAGAGAGAGAGAGAGAGAGAGAGAGAGAGAGTGAGAGATAGAG
>JAOYSI010003943.1:0-14709 GCA_025775065.1 Hiodon alosoides
ATAGCGACACAGACATTACCTGTGCACGCTGTGTTATAGCGACACAGACATTACCTGTGTGAGCTCTGTTTCAGTGTCTGTTTCTGTGTCAGCATGCGAGAGACTGTGTGTGCGTGTGTGTGTATGTCAGCGTGTGAGAGACTGTGTGTGTGCGTGTGTGCATCTGTGTCAGCGTGTGAGAATGTGTATGTATATATCTCTGTCAGCGTGTGAGAGAATGTGTGTGTGTATGAGTGTCAGCGTGTGAGAGAATGTGTGTGTGTATGAGTGTCTGCATGTGAGAGTGTCTGTTCCTGATTGTGAATCTGTGTGTGTGCGTGTGCATGTGGGAGTGTGTGTGTGTGTATGAGAGTGTTGTTGTCCATGTACACATCGTTATCAGGCCGTTCTGACATCCGAGCACCTACGCACAGAGAACTGCGGTTCTGAGCTCAGGCCCAGAACCCAAAAACCTGCATTGTGGCTCCGCAACAGCCAATAAGCTGCGTGGAATTTTTTTACAAAAAGAAAAAAATAAACAACAACAACTTGAGCTGTTTCTGAGAATGAATCATAACCCATTCAGCTCCACTGCCATGAGAAAATAAAAAAGCTTCTGAAATAACCTTATTTGGGTAAAATTCCATTTCGCAGTGTGCACAGGGCTGAGCCAATTTCCCCGTTCGGTCGTCATATAGGGATCAGGAGACCAGCAAAATACCGTGCTTTTAGCAGGTCTTTACGCCATGACGCCAGCCCTGGTAAAATAGAGGTTGTTGAGGTTTCCCAGGCTGTCACGGAAACAGGGTGGGATAGAAGAAACGTCTCGCAAAAGCCAACCTGATGTTAAATCTAATTCCCATCTGTCCTGGAACGTTCACGGTCCTTACGGATGGAGCTGTAATCTGTGTCTGGTTCTACTGCTCAGAAATCTCTAAAATCAGGAACTGGAATTAACACACAGGACCGGATTTAGAACTGTCCCACACGGGTCTGAACAGAAACTTCAGCTGAAAGTGCATTCACAGAACTAAGCAGATGAGAAAGGAAATGGCCCTTCTCTCACCCTTCACCAGGTGAGAGAATTCCCCCCCACTCCGCATTGCATCACCGCCTTCACCTGGGCAGGTGAGAGAATTCCCCCCCACTCCGCATTGCATCACCGCCTTCACCTGGGCAGGTGAGAGAATTCCCCCCACTCCGCATTGCATCACCGCCTTCACCTGGGCAGGTGAGAGATCCCCCCACTCCACATTGCATCATTCCCTTCCCCTGGGCAGGTGAGAGATTACCCCACCCCCTTCACCTGGGCAGGTGAGAGGTCACCCCCTTCACCTGGGCAGGTGAGAGGTCACCCCCTTCACCTGGGCAGGTGAGAGATCCCCCCCCACTCCCCATCCCATCATCCCCTTCACCTGGGCAGGTGAGAGATCACCCCCTTCACCTGGGCAGGTGAGAGATTACCTGTGACCCCTCCGAAGGGCCCGTAGGTCATGTTGCAGGCGGTCCTCTGCAGGTTGTGCTCGTACACCAGCCGCAGCTGGTACTGGACACCGTGGTCCACGTTTCCTGCGGTGGCTGTGGAAACCGATGGGCTGGCCGTGAGTATCACTCCTTACAGCCCACGCCGCGTTAGCACATTCGTACATTCATACAATAAATTCAAAACCTTATGCACATAATAGGATAAAATATCAAACGAAAAAGCTAAAAGGCATTATCTTGAATAGGAAGACACCTTGTTATCTACCTGTGACAGCGTAGACGGAGAGTTTCCTTGGGTGTAGAACCGCCAGGTGGAGCAGGTCTGAGCACCTGGAAGGGAGTACGGAAGATCACGTGACTTGGGACGGAGGGGGAGGGGCTAAAGACCGCCCGAATACAAGAACCCTCACTTCTCATTGGCTATTAGCCAGGACGGGGATTAGGTTTAGGGTAAGGGTGGCCTATCACTGTGACAGGCTCACTTGGGGTTCTACAATCCTGCTTTCTAGTCAGACATCTTTCCATGGTGGCAGGTGTCTCAGGGAGGAGGAACATAAAGATCTCCTGGAGTAGTGAGGTTCCTCTGTGGAGGCAGGAGGACACCTCACCTTTAGGTCACACAGCGGTTTTGGGACACAACACTCGTGTTTAAATTCTATGTTTCTAGCGAAACACCATGCTATACATATCGATTAATAGATGGTTTATTCATTCTAGAAGCACGGATATGTACCCATTGATTATGAACAAAGCTGAAAAGCGGCAGAAACCAGTTTTTTAACAAGGTATTGCGAATCACAGAAAGAACAGAAACCGAATAAAACCGTGTCTACTGTGCCCACTCTGTCTGCATGCGAGCCGCGTCTGGGGAAACGCCCCGCTCGATCAACAGCGGTCAACGTTCTGGTGCCGTGCGGTCCAGAGACTCCGGCACGCCCGTCTCCGCCAGCCCACCGGGTAAGGGCTGCAGCAGGCCGGTGTTGTGGCGGGCAGTGCCAGTGTTGGACCCAAGCCTAACCAGTGCTCCTTCCCCAGGTCTCTCGTCCCTCTGTAGCACGTCGGTCATTACCAGCAGGCCCGACGCTCGCCGCGACCGTCTGTTAAGGAACAGCGCTGCGGTGAAGATCACTCACGAGACAAACTTGCCCAGTTCCACCTGGATGATGGGATCCCTCAGCAGCACCTCGAGGAGCTGATCATCGGACGGCACCGTCTCACCGGCACCGGGCCTGGAGGGGTGCGGGGCGAAGATCCTTAGCATGCCCATGTAGCTTCCCACCACAACCTTGTCTGTATGGAGGATAGATTAGATAGAAAATGGAAGTCCTGGTTTGACTGTAAGAAAACAGCTCTTTAAAACGAATAAATCCTGGTTTTAACACAAAAACAGGGCCTGGGGCCAACAGTTCTTTTTGTCTCCAGGTGAGCAAGATAGACAGAGAAATCCCTTAAACTGAGTGAAATAAAGCGGTTTTCCAACAGCAAAAAACCGGGGCAGGAGGGGTAACAGACAAGCACACCGGCGTAATGTGATGGGGCAGAAATGTAAACAGCGGGGCCACGACTCTGGAAGGCCGACGTCAGCTGGGCGTCCCTCGCTGCACCGGAGAGCCGAGCCGCCGCCCTGAGGAAAAGTCCCAAGGCTTCAAAGAGCCGCCGGGGGAGGGTTGCCATTGGTTCCCTACTGCGGTAGGCGGGCCCTCTCCCGCTGGTAGTTGTGTGACTCCTCCCACTCACCATGCCCAGTGCCACTGTTGTCCACATCCCCGATGCACAGGCAGCCCTGGTCAAACTCCTCCCCCTCTCCCAGCACGGCTGACCACCAGTCCCGAGCTTTGAACAGCGACATGGCTCTGCTACGGGGGGGGGAGAGGGAGGCAGAGAGGAACAGCGTGAGAGAGAGCGCCACTACTCTCCAACAGCAGCTCTACAGACTCACGCCTTCATTCGCTAACAGCGGCTCAGAGAGTGAGCCAATAGCCAATTTGGACTAATACCTGAGACTACTATATATGTACATAGGGAGTGTTCTTTCTATTGTTTGAAAGAACTCCTGCAAACAGGTTTGGCTCCATAGCTCAGTGGTTAGAGCACTGGTCTTGTAAACCAGGGGTCGTGAGTTCAATTCTCGCTGGGGCCTGCATATTTTTGACCTTATCAATACTTGAACCTGCTTCCTGTTGTGTCTGGGGTCACCGTTTCAAAGGTGGCCATTTGCTGACCTGTTGCCTAGGGGCATGGAGCCTGACTCCAGCTGCTAACACCAGAAAGAAGGCAGTGACTATTCAAACCGTGGTAAAAGTGTCTAGTGTCTAAAAGGATAAAGGATGAATGCATGTTTTTGAACTTATCAATATTTGAACCCGCGTCCTGTTGTCACCATTTCAGATATGGCTGTTTGCTGACCTGTTGCCTAGGGATACAGAGACTGCCTCCAGCAGTTAACACCAGAAATAATAAAGTGACCACTTGAACCAGGAAAAAAGAAACAGACTGGGGTCCAGGAGGATATAGGTTCGAATCCTGGGCAGGATCACAGATGCCGTACAGATGAACACCGCATCAGTCACCATGATACCTTGAATGACTTAGCTATAACTTGTTAAAATTAAAACATTTAAAATGTTATCAATGGGCTTTAGTTCGGACAAGTGTCTCCAGTAATAAAACAAAATATTTCATTTCACCAGCACCATATGATTTTATATTCTGTCCTCCTCCATTAACAATTATTTTAATTAATAGCTGTTGCAAATTAATAATTAACACGTATGAATTAATCTTTAATATCGTTATTTACATTTTAGGAATTTAGCAGACACTCATCCAGAGCAACACAAAAGTACTTTAGTTTTTGTCCAAGTTACAATTACTGAGAGCAGGTATAAAGGCTAATGCTGCAGAGATAACATCGATAAACATGCTAAATTTACACAAAATCTACGCATCATAATCTATGCATGAACAACAAAAGTAACCAACTCGAAGCATCACTAATAGCTAATAGTTTGTTTTACATGGGGGGTTTTCCCCCACTCCGAGCGGTTTCCTGTGGATCAGTGTACTTCTGACACTGGTCATTAGCACCTTGAGTAACTGGGGCAATTATCGAATGTGTCACATGACCGGGGATTGTGTTCAGGAGGACACAAGCGGCTTTCCTAATTGCCTGCTGCTGAGCAGGTGGAATGGACAGCTAATCCACAAGGTCCACATTTGAACGTTGTAAAGAAAGGTACTACGGACTGGAAATCCCCTGCCATGAAGACCGGTCTGTTTTTAATAAAAGACCTCGCCAATTGTCTGACTTTGAATTGCCCACGTCGCGTAGGCTGCGCCGTAGATGGGTAACCTGTCCCACTCGACACCCCTCCCCCCTCCGCCAGGATTATCTACAATTCGGCAGATTGGAGAGTGAATAGCGGAGTGATCGAGATGTGCTATGATGCTTATCTCCGCTACACTCTGCATGGTGTTCAAATCACCACTCCAAGTTGAGCAGTCGTCCCTTCTTAAATTTATACAAAAACTTAATCCTCACGGTCTTTAGTTAATTTGCAATCATGCAAAATAGCAACAGGTGTGATGTACGCATGTAACTGTTTCGCTAACATTCGAAGAACCTTCGACATCAACACACATTTTTATTAGCTTTGAAAATAACTGCCTAGTATTAAGGGAAAAGTCTGCGAATTATTTGGAAGATCCATCTATAGTCTATCTTAATAGTATGTTAAGCACACGGTTGGCTAATAAAGTAACGTTACCACATAAAGTTAGCCATTTGATTATATATAAACGTAGTAGTTTAGAGAATTCTAGCAAGGCGCTCCTTTTGAAATTCAGCTTATGTCATAACTCCAGTTAGAATCTGATTCCGTATATGTACAACGTTTACTCACACCTACATAAATGACCTTACTAGACAGCTAGATATACCAAACAGTTTACTTAGATTGTCATTCAACAAAAAGCTTTAATCAATTAGTACGCTTGATTATTTCTTAAGCGTACTAAAAGAGTGTGAAAACGAAGAAACGATAGACGCGTTATCGTGACTACCGCAAGAAGCTAGCTAACCGTCTGAGTTAGACAGCTAGTCAGTTTACCTTGGCCAAATGGTTAAAAAAATTAACTTGTGCATTTTTGTAACTCAAACTTTTGGTATCCTAATCATGCAAATTAAATGAGTTTTGCTCTATACCGTACCTCTATAAAAACGTGCCTGTCTGGATGATTCTACGATACAATTGAGGCAGCTCAGGAGAAATCACATTTCGATCCCACGTCCCTCCAACTTGATACCATCTTGCTGTTGTCATAGCAGTGATAGCAACGATATAAGCTTCACCACTGCGCAGGTCCGGAAATAATTTAAGTGTGCTCCACAACCTTCTGGGACATGGAGTTACGAGGCTACATGAGTAAAGTTTTTACTACAGGTACTAGACGCTACAAGTGTAAAATTAATACATAAATGTAAACAGACATAGCACATTTGCATTATTAAATAACATGTATAGTATGTATAGTAAATCATATTTTTATTATATTGTATAAAATATAAAATATGCTGAATAATGTAATCATACTTACAACTAATTATCATTTTTCTGTCTTCTCTTTTTCTGTCAACCACTGTACGCACCCCGGACAGGGGAGTCTCGTCAACAGATCAGCACACCACAGACACAACAGGGTGCAGGTTCAAGTATTGATAAGGTCAAAAATATGCAGGCCCCAGCGAGAATTGAACTCGCGACCCCTGGTTTACAAGACCAGTGCTCTAACCACTGAGCTATGGAGCCAAACCTGAGGACAGGAATTCTATCAAACAATATAAAGAACACTCCCTATGTACACAGTGTTGGTAATCTTAGGTGTTAGGCCAAAGTCAAGACATACGTTCTACAGAACAGCATCTGTAATCCTGCCCAGGATTGGAACCTATATCCTTTAAGGCACTAGTCACTTACTTTTACCACGGTTCGAATAGTCACTGTATTCTTTCTATAAAGAACACTCCCTATATACACAGTGTTGGTAATCTTAGGTGTTAGGCCAAAGTCAAGACATACGTTCTACAGAACAGCATCTGTAATCCTGCCCAGGATTGGAACCTATATCCTTTAAGGCACTAGTCACTTACTTTTACCACGGTTCGAATAGTCACTGTATTCTTTCTGGCGTTAGCAGCTGGTCAGGCTCCAAGCCCCTAGGCAACAGGTCAGCAAATGGCCACCTTTGAAACGGTGACCCCAGACACAACAGGACACAGGTTCAAGTATTGATAAGGTCAAAAATATGCAGGCCCCAGCGAGAATTGAACTCGCGACCCCTGGTTTACAAGACCAGTGCTCTAACCACTGAGCTATGGAGCCAGACGTGTTTGCAGGAGTTCATTCACACAATACAAAGAACACTCCCTATGTACATAGTGCTGGTGGTGTCAGGGATTAGGCCAAAGTCAATTGTCTCACTGTCTGTGCCGCTGTAAATGAACTAAGGAGTGAGCTGTGATCAGAGGAACCTCTAGAGTTTATTCCAGAATGACTACAGCCGAGGAAATCTAAGACGAGTGACAGTACATTTGTGCCAGGCCTTTGGAACAATTCAGATCACTCCGTGTGTATGTCAAAGGTGAAAGAGAAAGCGAGACGGTTTCAAGACTCTTGTCCTAACTAAAGCCCTGGAAAAACATTTTAAGTGGTTTAATTTTAACAAATTATAGTGAACATAATGAATCCAAAGTATAAAAAATGTTACCAGGTACCCAGGCTGACTTACAAAAGGATGTTTTTAGTTGTACCCATAGATATGTTCTACTGTACCACATCGGTAATGCTGCCCAAGATTTGAACCTACATCCTCCTGGACACAAGTCTGTTTCTTTCACCACGGTTCGAATAGTCACTGTATTCTTTCTGGCATTAGCAGCTAGTCAGGCTCCATGCCCCTAGGCAACAGGTCAGCAAATGGCCACCTTTGAAACGGTGACCCCAGACACAACAGGAAGCAGGTTCTAGTATTGATAAGGTCAAAAATATGCAGGCCCCAGCGAGAATTGAACTCGCGACCCCTGGTTTACAAGACCAGTGCTCTAACCACTGAGCTATGGAGCCAGACCTGTTTGCAGGAGTTCTTTCAAACAATAGAAAGAACACTCCCTATGTACGTAGTGCTGGTAGTTTAAAATGTTACCAGAAGGATGTTTTTTATAGTACCCATAAGACGTATGTTCTACAGTAAATTATCTGTAATCCTGCCCAGGATTTGAACCTATTTCCTTTTAGGAACAAGTTGGTTACTTTTTTCCAAAGTTCAAATAGTCACTGTCTTCTTTCTGGCGTTAGCAGCTAGATTCCAGCTCCATGCCCCTAGGCAACAGGTCAGCAAATGCCCTCATTTGAAACAGTGACCCCAGCCCAGCAAATGGCTACAGACACAACAGGAAGCAGGTTCAAGTATTGATAAGGTCAAAAAGATGCAGGCCCCAGCGAGAATTGAACTCGCGACCCCTGGTTTACAAGACCAGTGCTCTAACCACTGAGCTATGGAGCCAAACCTGAGGACAGGAATTCTATCAAACAATATAAAGAACACTCCCTATGTACACAGTGTTGGTAGTCTCAGGTGTTAGGCCAAAGTCAGTTGTCTCACTGTTTGATCCATTGTTAATTAATTAAGGAGTGAGCTGTGATCGGAGGAACCTCTTGAGTTTATTCCAGAATGACCTAGGATGACCTTTTTTTTTTATTTAACAGTCAGGAAGGCGAGATTTTGTCTTGGATCAAGTAATAGTGTAAAACATAGGAAAATCAACATTCCACTCAAAACTAGACGAGATTCACTTGCGAGAATTTGACTTGCAACCCCCAGTTTACAAGACGAGTGCTCTAACCACTGAGAAATGGAGACAGCCAGACAACAGCGTAGCGTCGTCCTATAAATGGCAACACCCAACGAAACCAGGAAAACCAGTAAGCTGCTCCTTTGGCAACAGAAAAACTGAAGCTGAAAGATTTGAGACTGATGTCTCCGAGCTCAAACTATTTTTTCAATCGGTCAGTATATACCTGAAAGACAACTTGAGGAAAACTCAATTTGGATCCATCCATCTAAATGAGTACAGTAATTAAGCCTATGTGAAGTTTCCATCTATGGTTTTTCGCGTATTTAGCCCAGCCACTTTATTGAATTGGGCGTTTCCCAATGTGTAAATAAGTCATTACAGCATAAAGAAACACCCTCTGAAATCAGTCAACCAATGGTAGAGTCACACCTTGTGACAGCCGGTAACTCACGGTTGTAAGAAACGTCACACTTCCACTAGGCTTGAAGCAGTCAAGAATTTGGTTTAAAGGAAATACACTGAGGTAAACGTGCTCCTACGTGTATTTTTTCTAGGGGACAGGACTAACGTTGAAGAAACTTCTCAGCAGAGGTGAAGCCTCTGTGGACAAAATTAATCAGTTCACGTAACTTGGGAACCCTCAAGATGTTCCTGCCAAGAATCTGAGAATTTGATTTTTTTAGGAAGTCATCTCAAAGTGGAAAAATTAAAATGATTTGGGTGTAGGAACTTCTATCCATTCTATTTAATTGCTCTTGATAAAGCGCACCTTCCTTCCCAACAATAGCCGCCTGTGGTGTGGATTCAACAGATGGAGGATAGAAGGATCACTGCCCCATCTTCAATACAATTAAAATGAACGTAGTCACTTATTTTTCTTAAACGTAGCAACAGCATGCAAAGAAAAAAGCTGTTTATCTACACAGCCACAAACATCTCTTTCGGGAAATACTATATATCTCAACTTACAGAAATTGCGGTCGGCGGCTAAATTGAGGATGATTTGGGATGGGAGGATGAGAGGATGAGAGGCAGCCTCTGTGATTTGGAAAGGAGATGAGACAGCCTGACTCTCCAGTTACACTGCACTTCACGTGACACAAATATATATAATATATAATGGCCACTAGGGGGAAATAATTGAATAAACTTTCTGCTTTTCCTGTAATATTACTTCGGGACAGACCGAAGTAATATTGATTTTTTGCTAACATTGGTCGTTGCTGTTACTTGCACCGTGCACCTTGCTGTTCATAGTGACAGCTTCAGTTAGTAGTATAGGCTCTCGGGGTGCTGAAACCACGTAAGTACAAAAGCGTAACACTGATTAAATTCACGTATTAATCTATTTAAATGTTTAAACCAGTTCCTGCAATGAGGCACCAGCGCAAAGAACAAAACCACGAGGACGCAATGGGTGAAAGAGAATTACGGCAAGCCCTCACCCTTGGAGAGGCCTTGACCTAGGCAAGATCTTTTGTGATTTAATTTTTTTCTTTTCACCAGTCTAATGTTAAGTATAGGGCCGGGACAGGATCGCGCGATTGATCACATTATTTACATGAGAAAGGTACGGGCGTTAAGTTGATTAACGCCAATTGATTAAGACAACAGGTGACATAGACGGTAATATGTACGTTTCACGCGAGCTTTGTTGACAACTGAGTGATAATTGTTTTCCCGTTCACCTTGTTTCCTGTCTTGAGTGAGGTTGTTCTTAAGACTATTTTTATACTCTGTATTTACAAAAAAATACAGACACGTATCATTTAAAAACATTTTTAAGGATAAAGGTAAGGGAGGGGTGTTTTAAAATATGTATTTATCGTGTGTCTTCTGTTCCAAAATGTAATAAAGCAGTTTGAATCCTTTTAGGCCCGACCTGCCACTGATTTCTATAGGACTTACACTAAAAATAAAATTATTTTGTTCTGTCGACGCGATAGAAACTACAAAACTTGTGCCCGTCACCTGAATAACAGCGCACCTTCGTGCACTTAGGAGAAGTCCCGGCCACCTATACGGTGTGTGTTCACGTGATCATTATCGCGTTTTAACCACATATAATCTTTCACAGCTGAATCGTATTTACATACTCACTAATTACTCAGATTATATTCATCTCCCCATTACAAGACAAGTAAATAAAACTGAAGTCCTTCACGTCCAGGTAAATAGATTCAGCCGCAAGCTGTTAAGTGTGACTGTATCGAGTATATTTACTGCAGTAGTGAAAAACATCCCTTTTAGTGAGAAGCTGTTTAAAAACGTCTCGATTGTCGTTCAACGTCGTCTACGTTATTGCGGATCAATCTCTTAGACGAACAGAAACGAACGTGGATTAAGTGGCTGACGAAAACACAGATTAGGACTAAGAGTACAGACATAGCTTTTATGATAATTTAGTATTACGATGGTTTAATTGACCTAGAAGTTACAAGTTTAGCCATAAACGAAAGGGTGCCAGGCACTGGATACTTTCAGGAGAAATTTAAATGCTTTAAAAAATAAACATTTACAATGGAAGTAGCCTGTTTTTCAGGAGACTGTATACAAACAGTAAAGCAACCCAGGCTAACACTTTTCCGTGCACAGGAAGAGGGGAAATATCAGGTCTATGTCTTTAAGGCCAAATTTTACTCTCAGCGGCCCCACAAGCGGCAGAGAAATCCCGACACCCATTTACAGCTCACAGTTTCCAGGCAAACGAGGAATCTCACTCCCTTATAAGGCCAGGCAACTCAGCAATGATGTCATGAGTGTGGATGCTGGCAGGGATCTCCTGTCAGTCAGTGCAGGGCCCCGACATGGTGAGGTTATGTGTGTGAGAGAGAGTGACTGAGAGAGCGTGTCTCCACGTGCGCTACAGGGATAAAAGTGACTGAGTAAGATAACTGTGTGTGTGTGTGTGTGAGAGAGAGAGAGAGATAACTGAGAAAGAGAACGGTGGGCTCCAGCCTGCAGGAGGGAGGAAGGGAGGGTGAGAGGGAGGTAACAGAAAGATAACGGTGTAGACCGGGAGGAAGGGAGGGTGAGAGGGAGGTGACTGAGCGTGTTTGTGTAGAAAAGGAGAAGTTGGAAGAAGCTACAAGTTGACTTTACTGCCAGGGTGAGCTCAGAGGAAAGCTGACCCCAGGACAGAACAGGAATTAAAGATTTCACCAGAATGGGCAAGTCAGGTAAGTGTTCCATCGAAACCGTTCTCTTTTATGCAACTTATGTCTGGTGCTATTTTGTAACACAGAAAAATTGCTCGCCTGGGAACACTTTTTTTTTCTCTTCCTGAAGCACCATAAGCATCTTCTGATTGAGACTTTCCTGTCCATAACTTCCAATGAATAGCTATTGTCCGAGTGACGCGCTGGTCACGCGGCAGATGGACAGTGTCGATGGGTGCAGCTGTATCGTACGAACGCTTGCCAGGGATTCTTGCTGGAGTACGTTCCAGTGCGCGGGTGAATCCGCTCGTTGTTTGAATGACACTGTGGCTGCCCGACGTGACTGTGCTGGACTGGTTTAGCGCTTTTTGGTCCCGGCGGCCCTGAGCGTTATTCAGACATCGCTGGTGCACAGCGTTCAACTAGCTATTGCGTGATCTTGCTCTGCATTTCATTCTTGGGCTTGTGATAAGATCTAAAGAAACAAACGGGGATTATTTTCATGAAATTCCTTTTGAGAAATAGGAAATGAAAATATGCGTGCCATATGAGATTTAATTATTCAGAAAATTCTGTTCTTGTCGCGACATTTCTGCAAAGCCTTCCACGTCCCCGCTCTTACACATCCCACTTCCTTAACACGGACTTGTCTCGTCGTTGCCACATTGTCAGTACTTTGCATGGGCCCGGATACAATCGCTGGCTTTGGTGATCGGTATTCTGGGGTTTGTGAGCGAGACATTTCTCAATCGGGTAGTGTCGGGACAGAGTCTCTTACCCCAAACCTGCCCCCTCCCCCCACTGAGGGCATAATGGCCCTCAATGCTATGGTGTAAGTGTCAACTGCAGCCCTCTTTAGCATACAGAGTGTCCTGTTCAAAATAAAAATCTTTTATCTGGTGTGCATATCCCTCCTCCCTGACGCAATGACGATGATGTCAACTGATTTCCTTTCAGAGGAACAGGGAACTTGTGGAAGCCTTCGCTTTATACGGTTTCCTGTACAGTTTTATTCCTGACCCCATACGATGAAATGCCAACAAACTCGCATGATCGTGTTTCAGAAGAGTTGGAAAAGTGTAACCAGGTTTAAGGGTCATTGGTGTCATTTCCGACAGCGGAAAATGTAAAATGTGCATTTCTGAGGTTAACATGTTTTTGTGAAATTGCCATCAGATCTCAATAAAAAAAGTTCTTCCAGGAATTGTAAAGACCAAACAACAAAATAAAGTTTGAAAGTTTTTAATTTGAGACGATCGTGTATATGTATTGGACTACTGAAAGGCAAAGAAGTTTCTAAATGATAGGAAACGGTACTGAAAATTAGTTTATTTAATCCAAAAAGCCATGCAATGGAGAATTAAATTAATGAGTCATGCAATGGAGAATTAAATTAATGAGTCATGCAATGGAGGGTTGAATGAAGACGGAGGAGGGGAAACACTCTGGTCCGGTCTGGTCATGGGAAGCCCACAGTTTAGGCTGCCAGGAGGGCCTGTGTGTTTTTAAAAACCTATAGCTTGTAATCAGTTCCACGGTTTCTGAACTTGTGGGTGGCTCAGTTTTGTCATGAGACAGACAGTTGGCATGGCCAATCATGTCCCTCGAGTGACTGAGGCCATGATCCTCGGAGGCAGCTGCCAACGTCTCCGAACAACCGAGGGTTTTGTCTGGCTCTGGGGGGCCCGTGTCACCCCTGACTTCCCTGTGGGATTGTTATGCTGAATAGCATAAGAGCTGGGACACAGAGGTCCCGTGGAGATCGCGGGACGGGGGTGGGCAGCGAAGGTGGCGCCTTGCTTGAGACATGGACTGCAAACAAAGCTGTGCTGTGCATTGTTTAATGTAGTTAACGATGTAACTGCTGTCATACGAAGAGGGAACTCCAGTTTTATTATGAATAAAATGTATGAGTACGGTCACTATAGGGGCTTTAAATATTGTTTTTATTTTGAATGAGAGGCACGTCCCTCTCAACGGCACTGAAAGCCCTTGACGCTCATTAGCGATGAGCCGAGAGAGGTCCTGTCTCGTTAATCCACCCCAGCCCGGGCAGCGCTCTGCCAACTGTGCTGCCAGCGGTTGTAACCAGCCTTTGCTGAATGAGCCATGCTTTAAGAATTCTTAAAGCCAGATGTTATGGCTAAACGTGATCTTACAGAATAGGGCTGGACCTTGGATGGAGGCCACATTAAGTAGGTTGGGTCTGAACTCATGACCATTGTTATTCCACTAACAATGTGTGGAAAGGTACATGATTCATTTTGACAAAGAAAAATAAATAGGAGCAGTTGGTACTTAAGTGGACTTGTGAAAAGAGAGGGTGTCGTCCTCAATGTGGTGTGTGTGTGTGTGTGTGTGTGTGTTGGGTGGGAGGGAGGGAGGGGTCACCCTGGGTTCTGTACACCTGTCTGTCGTAGATCAACATCCCCACCTTCTCCTCCGTCTCACCCATCACTCGTTAGCTACGAGCCGAGAGTGACCCTGTCACGTTAATCCACCCCAGCCCGGGCAGCGGCAACTTCTCGCCACCTTCTCCTCTAACACTCCCTACCTTCTCCTCTAACACTCCCCACCTTCTCCTCTAACACCCCTACCTTCTCCTCTAACACTCCCCACCTTCTCCTCTAACACTCCCTACCTTCTCCTCAGCCTCCAAGCAGTTTTCAGAGGAGGTTCTGAGAAGCCACAACGAGTACCGCCGGCAGCACCAGGCCCCAGCACTGAAGCTGAGCAGCAAGCTGAGCCGAGAGGCCACACGGTCAGTGTCCAGCACGGTCTCTCTCTCTCCACACGGTCAGTGTCCGGCACGGTCTCTCTCTCTCTCTCTCTCTCTCTCTCTCTCTCTCTCTCTCTCTCTCCCTCCACAGGGTCAGTGTCCGGCACGGTCTCTCTCTCTCCACACGGTCAGTGTCCAGTCTCTCTGTCTCTGCACTGACCTTGCGAGGGGCTGTACTGAACGCTGTGAGCGGCTGGAGACTGAACGCAGTGAGCGGCTGGAGACTGAACACTGTTTTGCAGGTATGCAGAGAGCTTGGCCAGCACCAGGATCCTGAAGCACAGTTCTGAGTCCAGCAGGGGAAGTTGTGGAGAGAACCTGGCGTGGGCATCCTACGACCAGCCTGGTGGGTACTGTAGTAACGGGTCACGGAGGAACCCTAACCCTAACCCTAACCCTACGACCAGCCCGGTGGGTACTGTAGTAACGGGTCACGGAGGAACCCTAACCCTAAC
>JAOYSI010003944.1:0-14708 GCA_025775065.1 Hiodon alosoides
CCCCCCCCCCCCCCCCCCCCCCCCCCCCCCCCCCCCCCCCCCCCCCCCCCCCCCCCCCCCCCCCCCCCCCCTGAGTCTTTGATATGGGTAAGGTGATGGACAGCAGACCAGGAGAAACACTGTCATATATGGAGGTAGATGGAGGGATGAAAAAGACGAGAGGCCGAGAGAAGAGAAGTCGGCCATCCGTCAGCAGTGATGGACTCGGGCTGACAGGCAGAAGAACCTGTCAGAAAAGCGGAGTACATGGGGTACAGTCCCATTCCCACGCCGGTTTGCGATTAGCTTAAACTCTACCTTTTCATGTATGACATGTGTGCCCTCTGAGCTTCCACTTGTTTCTGCTTTAGTTTTCGCATTTCTGATTTGACTGGAGGGGGAGGGCAGTCACAGCTGGAGATCTTCAAACCAACCCCTCGCCTGCATTGAGGGATGTGGCCCTTTTGTTAGCCCAACGTCTGTTCTGATCATCAAAAAGACAGTATTGGGGCCTCCCGAGTGGCTCGGCTGACCGCAGGTTGACTCAGTGGCTCAGATTTGCAGGTTCATAGTCTTTGGTTTCAAGTAGCATGTCTTTAACATTTCGTCTGCTTATGGCCTTTTGGAAAAACCCACCACCCACTGCCCTCTCTGTCTCTTATACATCTGCTGAATGATTTTCAGTGTGCTGACTGCTGGTTGTTGGCCACTGGCCGCTAGGGGCTGAGTGCTTGGTGCTGTCCGCTCGGGTCTGGGTTCTGACCACTGAGGGCTGGGCGCTTGGTGCTGGGCACTCGGTGCTGGGTTCTGACCGCTCGGTTCCGGGCACTTGGTGCTGGCCACTCGGTGCTGGGTTCTGACCGGTTGGGGCTTGGTGCTTGGTGCTGGCCACTCAGGGCTTTGCGCTCTCCCTTTAATTGCAAACGCAGAACTGGGAATTGTTTTTTCTGAGCCGTGGGGGGTAGACATCACTCAGAATTTAAGTAGCTTCGTAGGAGATGAGGGATTGATGAGAAGGTCTCCTGTCTTTGCATCTCCATCTGCTTCCTAATGGCAAGCTGGGCTTTGTGAAAGGTAGTGTACATATCCTTGCCATAGCTGAAATATTTCTAGCCACTGCTTGGGTTAAAGTCAGTCTAGCTTTGCAGCACGCCGCCACTGACTACCCTTGGCTTGGCCGTAAAAGTCGCCCTGACATGCACTGACCTTTGGCATTGCTTTATGTGCCTGTACAAGGAAAAGCGAGGGAGTGTCGCTAATGTTTCATAGTTCAGATCATGCCCTCTGACTCCTCCCCTTTCCTGCCTACCTGCAGTTAACTATAATTGACTTAAACTGATTCAAAAGAAAATAAAATGTTGTTTGAACTTAAGAGTTACCCAGCTCCGACATCACTCACTGACTGCATCCAGTCCCCTGCATCCAGCTCCTGATCTCCGGTCCCCGTCTACTCCTCTGTTCCAAATTCAATCCGCTCTAGTCCTGCTGCACTCCTGAGCTCTGCTCCTGAGCGCTGGTCCCATTCCGCTCTAGTCCTACTCCGCTCCTGAGCGCTGGTCCCATTCTCGCCAGTCCTGCTCCGCTCTGGTCCTGCTCCGCTCCTTAGCTCTGGTCCTGGTCCGCTCCTGACCATGATTACCTCAGCACAGCTGATGGCTTTATCTGACAATCTCCTGATAGTATTGATTTTAGTGTTTTAAAAAATTGCGAGAGATCCCCCACAAGGGATTAATCTGGGCCTGGCTGAGAAGTCCGAGTCCTTCGTTTATCCTCAAGATAATGAGCCCCCCCGCCCATTGAATAAATAACTGAAGGCTGCATATGTAGAGGTCAATAGAGTGAATTTGGTTCAGTACAGTCTCTATCCATCTCGACACCAGCCTAGACCAGACCTCCATGTTGTCTCCCACAGCATTAGTTATACCTGAAAGAGGCAGATTTGTTTGTCCATGTATGTGGCCAAACTGTATCAGACAGTCCTCAGTGTTTACAGGCTGCATCCTGTTAACATGTGTTGAGACCCTCCCCAATTCCACCCCCCTCTCTGTCAGTTCTGAACCAGAGTGCCTCTCGCGCTAACTGGGGCCATATGCGGCCGACCAATCCGTAGAGCGGCCGGTAGATTCCGGTGTCGTCAGGTGGAAGCCCCATCACTGACGCCACCGCAGTTGATTAAAGATGGTCAACTGGCAGCCATCCAGGGGCAGTCTGCCTAAGGGCACAAACAGGCTTATCTACTTTTTTATTCTGACTTGCTCCTCATGTGCTTTCTGCGCCATACAAACAATGGGATTTAAATTTTAAATTTGCAAAATTATTGGGGTTGGAGGGTAGCTACAGAGGGTGGGGTCATTGCGTGCAGCCTAAGCTCAATGGGTGAAGGCCTCACTAAACTTCTGGGATCGTGACTCCCTGCCTCCTTCCCACCCCCCTGCCTCTCGCCCGCCCGCCCATCTTTCACCCTGCTTTTCACCATTTAGATGTATGTAACCTGTTGATAATTGCTTCCTAATACTGGCCCGATCTGGTCCTCGGTAAGATGGAGTGGTGATTAAGGTCAGATTAGTCAAGGTCTATTTAACCCTGCCGGGACTTAGGAGACTTTTGTTACTGTTAAAGTGCCTGTCTTGCTTTCCGCACGTGACATTCTGTCAACCACCACGAAACCACCACCTCTTTCCAGATGACTCCTCTTAATAAGCCAATGGGCCCGTAGTCCTGTGTCACTGGGGATTTTTCTGTTCTTCCCACAACCACACAGGAGCATCAGTGAAAAGACGTCAAGGCAGTCTCAGAGGCGATATATACATTTAGCTACTGGCGCCGGAGCAGTTTCTCTGTGGTGTACTGATCCAGTCGTCACAAATGAGACTGCAGTTCTGTTCCGGCAGCCCGTGGCCATGTGGCTACGATGTGTGAATGTGCAAGCCATCGGTTCTGAGCAGGGGAGGCGTGTCACTTAATCTGAACATGGCCAGCTTTGAGACACAGTGGTATTGGGTTGTGGTACTGTAGTATTGAACTAGCCAAAAGGTTTATATCCCAGCAGTTCGGTCCCTGGGCGAAACACTCAACCTGAATTGTGTATAAATAGCTGTTTAGAAACATGTTAAATTGTCTGGACCATTATGTTTTTAACCACAAATATCTATGCCAATAAAAAATATTACGTCCATCAGAACATAAACATGTCAATAATGTCATGCATTGGAGATGAACACAGAGGATTATACTGGTAAGCCTACATCTTTGGTCTGGGTAATAAAATTGAGCAAACCCATCGGTAGGCTAGCGTTGAATTTTTTTAGCTCCTTGGTGTGGATGTTGAACTGTAACCAACCCAAATGAACCAACCTGGCCCCCAGGCCTTTACCCACTACCTACTCAACTGCATAGCCCCCGGGTCGTCACAACTTCCTTACAGACAAGAAAAACGATTCACTCACTGAGCTAAAGACTGAAGTCCCTGGCTGCAGGAACCAATCGCTGTCTGGTATTCGCCTCTGCGCTAGGTGTCCAAGCAAGCCTCTGCAGCCTCTGACACGCAGAGTGAAGCCCTGGAACCCCGACTGCCTCTGTGTAGCCATTAAACCAGAGGACTTCCATTTAGGTTAATGATTCCCCCCCCTCCCCTACAGTGTTGCTAAGTTACTGCCACTGAGAGCACTCCCGCCACTGAAGAAAAAAACTCTAATTCCCTGCGTTCCCATCTCAGGATCCCATGGCCCTCCGGACCTCCATCATTTGAAGAATGCTAGTAATGTGAAATCAGCGATATTTAATTTGCCACCCTGGCGTCAGGGCCAGCCCATTGATTTATTATGGGACCCTTTAATGTGGGCAGCTGCTTGGTTCTAAAAATAGGTCAAGGGTTAAATGTAGTGACCTTGTTTTTACAGGGAGAGAAAGGGGAGGGTGTGTTTCACAATCATGGTCTGTGGGGCTGGGGGAAGTGAAAGAAGTTACAACACCATGTATCGATGTTATGTCTGTCTGTCTACTGTAAAAAACACTATTACTAAACTTATTTTTATGCCTGGGATTGATTTTGTTTTCCCGGAAGCGCTCACCATGTCAGAGCTGCCACCCAGTGACAAGACGGCAGGCGTTAGAGGTGATCCGCTCCTCCCGAAGCCCCAAATAACCACGTGCTACATGTTCAGACTTGTGATACCCCTTTAGATGGGGGCCCGCTCTGTGACCCTGTCACGTTACTGTGACATCTGACTCCAGCATGCTATTCATCACTGTATTTCTGATTGGCCCTGTTACTGCAGGGAGGCCAATATTGCCAATTTGAAAATATTTTTCTGGTTATTTTTGGATGGTCATATCGTCGGTATCAGCCAATGGCAAATGGCGTCCACCCTGAATAAGCCTATTCTGTATTCTCCAGTCTTAGGTTCAGCCACTCAGAACAACGATGGGGCGTTCGTATTGCAGCCCGTAGTAGTGCAGTTTAGACACAACAGAAGGAGTTTTCTTTGAGAGCCCTGAGTAAGTTACATTACTATAAATTTGCTAACTAAATTTGGTTAGAAATTTGCTAGCCACACTGACTTGGAACCGTTGGTCGATAAGCTGCCCTTCTGACTTAATTGGGCCTGCATGCTCAGTCACTTTGATGTTTACGTGCGAGCTGGTCCTTTGAACAGATATTTAATTTCCTGCCGCACCCATTAACTGCAATAAACCACGCACTCCCTCAGGGGCAATGTATTGGCGCCATCGGGATCAATCAATCGCCATCAATTGTTGGCATCTGCCTTCACAGCCAGGAGTTGTGATCGTTGATTGGTTTATATTATTAATGTCATGTAATCAGGTGACCACATGGCCATTTGATTGAAATTATTATTAAGTTATTTTTTTGTAGGTCGTAACAATTTGTTTTGGGTTGAAGTCTTGCACTTGTAGTCTGCCTGTGGGTTCAAAAATATGAACCAAATTGCTGGGTTTTCATCTGATCTCATTGTGTGTAGGTGTTTTCCCCCCCTCTCTCTCTCTCTTTGTGCAGAGAGACAAGCACTCCTTTATGAAAACATCACCGCGTGTCATTTCCTGCTGACCTGCACTTTAATTCACAAGTCGATAACCTCCAGCTGACCTTTGACCTCTGCAGTTGTTCTAATTGTTTTATGTGCAGTTGATGTCCACCACGGCATTGAATGACCTGTGTCCTGGGCCTCAGGGCCTGTTCTGGAAGCTTCCGGCTGGTCTTTCCTGGCACACACCAGTCTGTGTGAGCTGTTTTGGGGCGGCTGTTTATCGACTCTCTTTCCTGTGGAGTCCAGTCCAGCAGTGGTTTGAGGAAGTGTTGGCGGAGTTGTGAACCCAGTGGTGTCAGATATTAACCCAATAACAAGTGGGCCAGCATTTAATTATAATTGAGATGCCAGTTTTACAAACGCAGGGGACATATGTGCCCCCTCCACCCCACCCACCTTCCCTACCAATCAAGTGTTCATCACCCATGAAATGAGATTCTGCTGGTAGTATGCTCCCAATGTGAAACCAGCAGATGATCCGCAAAAGCCAAGTAAAGATTTTTTTTTTATCCAATGAAGATAGTGTGCCTAATCCAATCTCTAATTTCAGTATTCTTTTGATGCTAAAAAGAAATGGAAAGCCTTAGATTTTACAGAAGTCTTCATGACTTAAACAGGATTGTACTAAAATGTATTTATTTTGAGTATTTGGGATTTCATATATTTTTTTTTTGTATATGTTGTGTTTTCATAACTAGATATTTTAAAAGGTCATAAACTCTGATTCCAGGAATATTCTTTGGCTTAATCTATTTAATCACAATCAGATTCCATCTATTTTTAAAATTCACACCGTACTTGTTCTTTTGCAAAACAAACTAAATCAACTTTTTAGTATCAAAATTTTGAGTGATCAGACAGGGTGGAAACTGGGGGTTTTCTTTGGTCAGTCTTTAGTAAAAGCTATGACATTGTGAATAAAATTTGGCACTGATTAGGATTGTGCCATTAACTAAGCACTGTTGTAGGCTTCTCACTCAACTAACAGTATAGAAAGGTGTCGCTAGTTCCGTTTACCCATGGCGTATGTGGTGGCTGTGGCTTCCTGCTGGTTAGCTGCAGACTGTGAGAGGAGGCCTGTCGGGAGCTGTGGCGAAAGGCGTCCCTCCGCCAACTGGGAGCGCTCGTCCCATATATAAAGCTGTGTCAGTGTAGACAGCCGGGTGTAGGGCCTGGCTAATTTAAGACGCGTAATCAGGGGTAATCTCAGCCCAACTTTGGACATTAACTGCTTTGACAGCAAGTCTGCGTAATTAACTGATTTTGTAGCCACGCGCTCTCTCACAGAGAGAGCCGCACATGTGCATACACATTGACACAAAGCACATGCACGCACACGCACGCACACACACACTCACAGCCACACAGGTGCCTACACACTGACACACACACATTCACAGCCGCACATGTGCTTACACACCGACTCACACACTCGCAGCCACACAGGTGCCTAAACACTGACCCACACACACACAGCCGCACATGTGCTTACACACCCACACAGCCGCACACACAGACACATACACACACACACAGCCACACAGGTGCCTAAAGACTGACACACACACACAGCCGCACACGTGCTTACACACCCACACAGCCGCACACACAGACACATACACACACACAGCCACACAGGTGCCTAAACACTGACACACACACACAGCCGCACACGTTCTTACACAGCCGCACACACAGACACATACACACACACAGCCACACAGGTGCCTAAACACTGACACACCCACACAGCCGCACACCCACACAGTATAACAGCAGTGCTACATGCTGTGGGGATTTACTGTTCCCAATCCTCTAAATGAGCCTCATTATACAGGCCTATCCACACCCCCACCCCAGCCCAGCCCTGTTGCACAGAGGATTACGGCTCCTGGCACAACCCCCACCCCTGCCTGGTGGGTGAGCTGTATGTAGCACGTTTAATTCTGGCCCTGCTTTACTTCACACTAACTGTTTAGCGAGATTAGTGTCTCGCCGAAAGGTTGGCTCTGTGAAACTGAGGCAGAGTGTTGTGAGTTGGGGGTTTTTACCCCCGGGTGAATTTAACTTCTGTTTCTTGTTGGTCAATCATTGTACGCAGTAAGGCCCTGTTTTACACCATCTCCCTCACCATCCCTGTACGTATCACAACATCTCCCCCCCACCCATGTGCGTATTACTCCATCCCCCTCACCATCTCTTTGTGTATCACACCATCTCCCTCACTGGGGGGTGGGGCCACCAGAGTCAGCCTGTCGTTCAAGAAAGCTGCTGGTGTGTTTAAAACTGACCATAAGCGGTCACTATGTTTTTTTTAAAAGAGAACCTCATCTACTGGAGCTTTCCTATTGGTCAATCATTATACTTATTATCATCATTTCATATCATTAATGAATACAGATGCAGTCAAACGCTTACTCAGAGAAAAAATAGGCACACGCACACATACTAGCACATGCACAGACACACACAGACAGGTTTAACAAGATGACTGACACTTTGCCTCCACCCCTACCAGGAACCCCAGTGAACAGGATCCCCATCATGGCCAAGCAGGTCCTGGATCTCTACATGCTGTATAAGCTAGTGACTGAGAAGGGTGGCCTGGTGGAGGTCATCAACAAGAAGATCTGGAGGGAGATCACCAAAGGCCTCAACCTGCCTACCTCCATCACCAGTGCCGCCTTCACTCTGCGCACGCAGTAAGGCCCTGTTTTACACCATCTCCCTCACCGTCTCTGTGTGTATCACACCACCCGTGTGTACCACACCATCTCCCTCACTGTCTCTGTGTGTATCACACCATCACCCTCACCCCCATGTGTGTATTGCACCATTTCTCTCACAATCTCTGCGTATCACACCATCTTCCTCACCATTTCTGCATATCACACCATCTCTGAAGTACCTTTACCCCTATGAGTGTGAGAAGAAGGGTCTGAGCTCCTGTTTGTGTGACTGCCTGTCTGCCTACAGGTACATGAAGTACCTTTACCCCTATGAGTGTGAGAAGAAGGGTCTGAGCTCCTGTTTGTGTGACTGCCTGTCTGCCTACAGGTACATGAAGTACCTTTACCCCTATGAGTGTGAGAAGAAGGGTCTGAGCTCCCCTGGGGAACTGCAGGCCGCCATAGACAGCAACCGACGTGAGGGTCGTCGGCCTAGCTACAGCACCAGCCTGTTTCGCTTCTCCCCCTCTCCCAGCAACGCGCCACCCAAGATGCACCTGCCCACGCTAGGGGGCGTGGCCACTGGGGTGCACAACGGCCTGCAGGCCTCTCCAGGCATGTTACTCAAGAAAGTTGGAGGTGTGTTTAAAACTGACTATCAGCGACCGCTGTTTTAAAAAAAAAAAGAGAGAGAAAGAGAGAGGATCTTCTGGAGCTTACTTGTGCCTGCACCAGTGCATGTCTATTGTGTGAGAATGAGAGGGAATTTCATTGGCACATTGCTGATACTCTACACTGAAAATGGCGTATGCAAGCACCAAACTCTGAGATCACCTCCACTCCAGCTGCCATGCATTTTATCAATGGTTTAAATGAGCCGGCACCTAAATGACCATGAGGCTTAAGTTTTCCCTTGTAGGAAAGCTGTTAACAGAGGACCTGGAGACCTAGCCCTTACCTAGTTACAGCCCACTTATCCCTTTTATGCATGGCCTATTTATTTGTTATGATAAATCTCTTGGCCTTGTGGGACCCTGCTCCTTTTAGGTTTGAGAAATTGTGCAAGTAGTGGTGAAACAGTGCCCTCTGGATATTTTAATTTACGGAGCCAGGGCGGGCTCCAGTTTTTCAGGGGCCCAATCTTACATGGGGGCTTTATGCCAAGATTATAATATGATACACACGTGAATTAGAAAGGAATTTCCCATCCACCCCCTGCAGAAGAGAGCCCAGCCTCGGTGCTGTCCGGCAGGCTGCCCATGGCCCTGGCGCTGGGTCAGCAGCAGCTGGCTCGGGCAGCCACGCTGGAGCAGCTGAGGGAGAAGCTGGAGACGGGCGACGGGCCGGAGAGGAAGTTGGCCCGACTGGCCAAGGAGCAGCAGAATCTGATGCAGCAGGCCTTCCAGCACAACCTACTGGCCATGGCGTCGCAGGTGCCAATGGGCTTCCAGCTGGGCGGCAGCCGAGGTCAGCATCGCGTCCTCATTACATTCTATTGTACTGCATCGTCATGTTGACATCATCACTTCTTCTTCACCTTCTACTGCATCACATTATCCTATCATCTCACAACATTACATCACATCATCCTAAAGGCACGTGCGTCACTCTGAATTTTGAAGTAAAATACTTCAAAAAGTACTTTTGCTTGGTCCAGTTCTTTCCCATTAGCACAGAGGCTATATCAATGGCTGTTTCCTGTGGTTTTGTGGCTTCCAGTGAGGGCGACAAACACACATTCTGCTCATGCCCCTCCAGCTCCTCAGCTATCCATCTCCCGTGTCTTTTGTTCGGATTGCTCATGTCTCCTTCATCCCCTTCCAGAGGACAAGCAGGACCTGGCCCTAAACATCACCTCCAACGGTGCCACCAGCATCAGTGTGTCAGTGGAAGTCAACGGCACACTTTACTCAGGTGCGTGTGGTCCAGCTAACCAAGCACTCTACCTGGCCCTGATGTCACTTCCTCTCTATCTAGCTGTCAGTCTCACACAGAGAACAGTTTCCGCTTGCGCTCACAGACTCTCTCCCCTTCTACAGGGCTGCTGTTCGCTCAGAGATCTGCAGCGTCTGCCACAGTGCCCTCTGCTGGCCGAAGTGGCGGATTTGGGATCCTCTCCTCCGCTCATAGCCCCAGCCTCTCCACCTCCTCCTCCAAGGGCCACAGCTCCGGGGAGCCCTCCGCCAGCGGCTCACCCTAGCTGTGACCTCCTCCACCACACTCAGCCCCCAGCTGGGAAACCGTACCTTAATTTACTGATCAAATGTGATCGATGGGGAGGAAAAAACAAAGACTGTCGCACAACAAATACCTCATCGCTCCTGTCGACACTGGCGGTACAAATGCACATTGTGTACATTGTGTACATTCACATAGTCCGCACACACACACGCATGCGCACACATCCAGAAAATGACAAAAACATGATTAAAGTTATATTGTACAGCCAGATCCCACACCAGGCTTTCGAAAACTAAACTTGAAGATTGTTATTTTTGATTAATGTCAGTTGCCATTCGTTGTCTACGATTTTTAGTATAACTCTTTCCTATAACTTACCTCATCGTTCTCTGCAGTGATTTAATAATACAACCATCTATACCTCACAAGTACCTGTAGAGTACTGAAGTTAAAATAACTAGGATGTCTTTTATATTGCATTTTATAAGAGTGGTTTGCTTGGCTGAGTTAACATCGCCATCTGCTGGTGTTGTGTCCTCCCGAACCCCCTACTGAAATTTGTTTCTGGGACATTGGCCTGCAGTTCTAGAATCTTCGGAATCATGCCTAGTTTAGCGTGTTGTAGAAATGACCAATGTTTTCTTTTCAACATGGGTCACAAAAAAAGTAATTTTTACTTTGGTATTTGAGTGTTCGGGGCAACGAGTTTTGTGCTGATCGTCCGTTGTAATCGGAGCATTGAGGAGAGAGCAGGAGGCAAGGAGTCATACGGATATCACCCCCTCTTCCTCTGCCAAGGCATACCGGGTCAGATCTTTACCCGTCGGTACCTTCCCATAGTGTCTGTCAATCAGCAGGAAGTAAGACTCCCATCTTAAATGCGAAAGGACATTCATCTCGCCTTCATAGCGGGACCAGCCACTTTCAATTTCCAACCTCAGTTTTGCCTTTCCAGATTGGAAAGCCCCAATCTCAGGAATCACTGCCGTGTCTCGGTGGGCAAACCTCATTGTGTTTCAGAAACTCGAACCAAAAAGAAGCGCAAGCAGGAAGACCGCTTTACCGAGACCTGCCTCTCATTCCCTGGTGGAGAGAGAACCACGCGATATACCTCACCATCACGTTGTCACGACTGGACTTGGAAACCATGACACTGAGCCTAAAAATTGGACTGTCCAGATCTGGCATAATCGTAATCACCAGCCCGGCTTGACGGTGTTATCCTCAGGTTATTGTGCAGCTGAATACCAAAGGCGGGCTCACCATTGTCCCAGAGGTTCCGGATCCTCTGTCACTCACGCCACAGAGTTGGACAGGAGAACTGAAGCTACATTATTTACAGTAGCAGTGCTGTTGTCTGGCCACGCCCTGTCTGTGTGCGTTGAAGTTGGCTGTGGTTTACTTTGCCACTGGCTCTGCCCACCCACCCGAATAACGGCGCTGTTTGACTGATACACTGTGATGAGCTCCAGATGCAGGCCTCAGCTGGCTCGCCATTCGGCTTCCCCATGGTGTCCTCCTATGGGCAACAGGCCTGGTTTCTTGTTTCTGCCTTGGTAACAACGCAGATTGGCATTTTCACACTGTGTAGCCTCACCCCACATGTCACATTTTTAAACAGTGCTTTTCTTCCTCCGGGAAATCTGAATTCTATACAGAAATTATACAGAAAATGGGTTTTATGGCAGCAGCCTTAAATGTTCTATCACGGGTACATACCAGTAGTTTTATTGTATATAGTTTTATTTTATAGTTTTATTTTAAGTAGTTTACAAACTACTTACATTTACAGAAAATAATTGGTTTCCAATGCATTTTAAAGAATGGAATACCATCCCTTCCCTAAGATTTTTGTGTCACATTCAGGTTGTTCCTCTCCAGGTCTAGGTAGGAGTGTCTTCGTTTTTTATGGGGGAATGAAGGCTTGTCGTGTCTCTCCCATTGGCTCTTCTTTAAAACTAGATGTTGTGGAAGTTTAAGCTTGGTTTGTACATGAAGGTGATTTCTTGCTGACTTTGCTGTTAAATTGTGACTGTGCAGCTTTTTAGGCTCTCTCTGCTCCTGACAGCCTGCGAGCATGGGCGTATGCGTGGGCGCGTGCCTGTGTGGGTGTATGCCTGTGTGCGTGGGTGCGTGGGCATGGGCATTAACATGTGCGTGCATGGGCGCGTGCCTGCGTGTGCGCAAAACGTTGGACGCTTGGAGTTGCTGTTAGCACTCCTTATAGTGACTTCAGCATTTCTTCAGTGAGACTCCCAAAGTGCCAAGACCGGAAAAAACAGGCTGAGCCAGTCACAAGTGTCCATGGTGTTAAATCACTCAGGGTCTTTCAACCTTTTGTTAGGGGTAAAGATAAAATAGAAATTTTGTGGTAGATGAATAAACCAGCTAGAATTTACTTTTGTCTGTAGCCAGGCAGGAAATGGCAGGTGGCACCCCCTTTCTTTCACACAATCATATACCTCAGGGCAGAAAGAGAGAGTTGATTTTAAAATAAAATAGTGAAATAGATATATTTTTAAAAGTAAATTAAGTTGTGGAAGTGTTCATTGAGCTGCAACATGGCCTAGAAGGTGAGATCTCACTTACAGCTCAGTGAAGGCTGTGACCCGGTAGGTTTGTTTCTACACAGTCTGGGTTTTTGTTTCATTTGTGAATCTGCTTCTCTTTTTTTTTTTGTCCCGTTTTTCTTTTGGTTTTCTTTGGCAAGGTAACATCCCTCAGGTAAGTGTGAGGTCAACGTTCTGCAGAACCTTGTCTTTAGCAAGGTAACTGAGGTCGACATTCTGCAGAACCCTGTCTCTGGCTGGCTCTTTTATTAGATGTTGTTGTTTTTGAGAACTGTAACCTGATCTGTGTAAAACAGGTACATATGCAAGAGGCCAAGAACCTCGTTTAGTACCTCAATTATCAAACTTTTATTGTGTGAACGTGTACAATGCTCCATTATAAAAATCAAATTTTGGGGTTTGTGCAGATTTTTGTATTATTGTTATGTCTTTATTGAAAGAAAAATGACAAAAAAATACCATGTTGAATGCTTGTAAAACTGGTTTGTTCTGATTGTGAAGTGTATTTAAAAGTGGAGCACTTTTCGCTAAGGTGATTTTGACACACTCAGTTTTGCTCACATTGGTAATACAAGGACATGGTTCTCAGGGTTTTGGAACATGTATGTAATGATAAAGTTTTTTCTTTCTATCTTACTCAATGGTGTGGTGTTGTTTTTGGCCCTGTGTGTTGACCGAATATTTCCACATGTCCGTTTTGAATGGTGAATAGTACGATTAAAATGGTAAAGCTGTGAAGCCCCTCACTGTTTTAAACTGCAACCCCTCCACACATTGTGCTGCTGCTGCTGCATTGCTCACATCAAAGCTCCCTTGCCAAACGACGGCACGGATTAGAAGACAAGTGCGTGAGGGTTGGACTAAAATTAAGGGAGCCAATAAATGACTAATCTAGGAGGGCTGCGAACCCCGCCGATTGCCTGCCTGTCCCGCCCTGTTGCCATGGCGAGCGGGGTCTGCCCAGCGTGTGCCGGGCCGTATTGTCGTCCAGGGGAGGTAGGTGGAGCTAGTGGAGCAGCCTGAGCAGGAGGAGCAGAAGAAGGATGCGTGGCCAAGCGATTGGTCGGCCAGTGCAGCTCTCCGTTCGCAGCTCGTACCGGACCAGTGCCCTCTCATGGCCCCCCTCGGAGGCCATGCAGGTGTAGACCCCGTCCTGTTCTGGTGACGTGACCTCCAGAAGCAGAAGGTATTGGTCCGCCACCACGAGGCAGTTTTCCCGCAAGCCACCATGGAGCCAGCTGTACGTGGCGTGGTGGGAACGCACGGGGCAGCGCAGGAAGTACCTGGGCATGGGGTGGATCATCTGAACCGTGAGGGGTACAGTCTCACCTAAAGAACACGGGAAATTTATTTAAATCAACCTGTTCAATTATTGTAAGAACACGTACAATGACAACCCATTTTGACAGATTAGATGCGTCATAGCTTAGGGTGGGGAATTAGTCCTGGTTTGTACATAACATAAATGCCCGTCCAAGTGGCTCAGTCAATAACGGTGCTCGATCAGGCACAGGCAGTTGTGAAGCCTGCACTATGTAAAGAGGCAGGTGGCTCGAGGGTGATCGAATCAGAGGATACCAATTGTACTTCCTCATTCTCCCCATGAGAAGGGGCCAGGATTTAGGCCTGAGTTGCATGAGGACAGTTGGAGATTCCAAATTCCAAGAGAACACAAAGTAATTGGAGAGTCCAAATTATCATCATCATCATCTTTAAAATATGCAGAAATTCCAATTCTCTCACAAATACACTCACAACGACTGTTGTTGAATGAATAGCCTATTAATATAGGTTTGGAGGAGACTAGCCCACCCTTTCTGAAAATAAACTGAGCCTCAGGGAGAAATAGGCCTTACCTCCCACTGAGCCATTGCACACTAGGGAACTGCCATGGCGTTCCTGGCGTGACGATTTTATTTTTGCATAGACGGGCCTGGCACTTCTCACCTGGGGTTGTAAAGCGAACTTTTGAACTTAAAAACCCATAAAAACAAAAGCTCTGAAAACGCTTATTCCTTCGTTAGGATCAGGGCTCATTAAAGACGGATGAAAAATGGACAACGATCTCCATTAATCTGCAGTTTAAGGAAGTCCCCAGCGGGGAATACACTCTAAACACTGACTGGGGTCAGGGGTCTAAACACTGGTTGAGGTCAGGGCTCTGTGTGGGCCAGTCAAGTGCCTGGAGAACGTTTCCTGCCTGACTGCATTGTGCCAACTGTAAAGTTTGGTGGAGGAGGGATAATGCTATGGGGTTGTTT
>JAOYSI010003947.1:0-14708 GCA_025775065.1 Hiodon alosoides
GTGTGTGTGTGTGTGTGTGTGTGTGTGTGTGTGTGTGTGTGTGTGTGTGTGTGTGTGTGTGTGTGTGTGTTTGTAAGGGTATGTTTTGGTTTACACAGGATGTATGTATGTAGCAGCATGTACTGGGTGAATGTATGCACCTGTGATCCCTTATTGAGCTATGTTTGGAAATACCAATTGAACCCTTTGAAAACGAATGCCTATCTTGCACCTGTTTCCTAGCATAATTTTACCTCCGAAGGTGGTAAGATGGAGGTGAAGCTGTGCTAACATTCACAGTGTCAACTTGTCCTGATAATGATTTTGTTTTCACTAAGTTTTCAGAAAATGTTGTAAAGTTTTGTTTTCCAGTAATTGTGTTCTGAACTGATCATTTAAAAACAGAGACAGATACTGTACTTCTGTTTCTGTTTTGTCAGAACTTGTATCCGTTGCGTAAAGGTCAGAGAATGAAGTTTAAGATTGCTAAAGACCCCCGAATTAAAGCATGGCTCAATGTAACCAGTATGGTCCTCTGTGAGCTAGTTTCACTACTCGTGTAAGGATTAGCATATTAGCATAAACACAAGTTTTATAAACTGGTTTTGTCATATATTTGCTCTATAACGCTGTTAAATTAAGAAAGCAATTTTTTGGAAGCTTGAAACATCGCTTCAAAGTTCTGTCAGTTGCCGCCTAATCGTCCTACCACCATTCTTCTATTGGTTAGATGGCGTGTCAGTAAGCTGTGTGGGTAGGCTTAGGATTCCAGCTGTTTCTTATGGCTTTGTGGGGTGAAGGAGTGAAAGAGATAGAGGTAAGCTGTAGCGGTTTTTGTCTCGGCCACTGTATGAGACTCAGGTGCTAACAAAGAAATAAAAGCGAGAGAAAGAAGGGAAGACGGAGAAACAGGTGTTTGTTTTTTTTCTGGTTGAGTGTGGTTAGTGTCGAACTCGGATAGTCAGCTACTAGAAGAGAGGAGAGGAGAGAGAGTCGGAAACTGAAGAACACTTCAGTGTAGTGTACGTGTAGGAAGGGCCGGGGCCTCCGCCACAGATGTTGATAGACGGATAAACGAAGGTGAAGTCGAGACGTGACAGAAAGTAACACGAGTGCGATATAACACAACTGCCTAATAAGAAAAATCGGGCAGAAAGGTGAGAGTCTGAGGGAGGAAAAAGACCGTGAGAAGAGTCAAGGAGGAGAAAGTGTGACGAGATGAGAGGTAGGATATGTGTTTTTATTCAGTACCAGTTCTAGTCTTACCCATTAGTGTTTCTCGTCTTCTCTCCGTCAGCCTCAAAGCATTGCCTTTACACCAGTTTTAGAGGCTGTGCACACTAACGCATGGACCCACATACACACACGTTTTTTAATAAATAGCCCTCCGTTGGTGGAGGTAATGAAGGACACTGGGCATGTAATCATCCAAGGGTTCAAGTTATACATGATTTATATGTGCTTGGAGATAAATCCACAACAATCACTAAAACTCACCTGCTATAACATTTTACATTAGATCATGATGTGAATGTGGGTACCTTAAAGTCTCGATAGATATGTAGTCAAAATATGGTGGTACATTAAGAAGATGCAATGAAATATGAAATTACTATCTGTAATGCTTTGGCAACACAAGTGATGGCCCTTTCCTGTATTTTACTTGGCAGTCAGTGACAACTGACATACCTTCTCTTATTAGAATAATACATGTATGTACAATAATGCATACATCATTTACATGGAGACATCATAATAACAATTGTTTTGGGGTTTTTTTGCATCTGTGTTTATGTGTGTATTTATATACACAGCTGGAGTTATTTAAGTTATATATAAAGTCTGAAGGCAGAAGGACTATAAGAGCCCGACTGAACACTGGTCACAGTGACCGTGTTAAGACGTACCTTATTGTTGCTTAGAAAAACCCAAAGCATTTATTAAATCCCTTTTAAAACCAAGCAGTTTAACAGACATCTTCGATGATGTTATCTTTTCGTATAAGTTTTCATGTCATTTTAAAAAGTCAGATTGAATCCAAGCTAGTTACGTTTATCTGCTATAATAACATTCAGTATGCAGGTATTTTCTCTGTTTCCATGTTAATAAACAGTATATGCCTTGTTCAAATTGGTGCCCCTTATAAAGGTCCAGGTTAATGCCAAGAAGAATTCCTTTGTGGTCTGGGATCACATTGTGCCAAGACAATATGTAAAAATAATTATTAATAAAAAAAAATGTGTAATGTGTACCTTGCTAAGGAAGGTTTTTTGATTGTACCACAGAGCTTTTCCAACCCGTGCTACGAAACCTGTATGACGTAAATTACTGAGAAGTGACCATGTCAGGATTATTCCTTCATGTTCCTTTCGTTGTTCTACGTCCGTATCTATGCCCCCACCCCACCCACCCTTTTCTATCATCTCTCGCTTTCCAATAAGGCAAAATACCTTCTTCTGAGTTGTTCGCTGTCTCAATACTCATAAACTTTCTCAACTGCCGATGGGTTATTCAGAGTTGAACGAAATCTCAATAAGAACACGTTTGGGTGAATTCATTATTTTTGGTGACTGTAAATTAGTTTGCACATGTTAATGCTTGATTTTTGTTTTACAGAAAGTATTTTTCAGTTATTTATTTCTTTTACTTTTTGGAAAAATGAGTCCCTCTAATTATTTTACTTTCAAGAAATAACACAGGTGTAACAGGTGTTGACTGAACACTTCTAGCAAATCTGCATGTAAATCTTTTAGATGTTTGGTATTTTTAGGATCACATACAATCTGTGTTGTTTAAAAGCTTAAGTGTTAATTGCTGTCTAATTGCTGATTTTAATCTTGGATGTTTGTATTTCATGTTTGTGGTCAAGATAAGTATTTTCAGATGATTGAAATGGCTTTTTTTTTAATCAGTTTCAAGATTTGTATCGAACAAAGTAAAAAAAAAAAAAAAAAAAAACACTTTCTCCCTTTTCGAAGTGAGATAAAATACTTACAGCAATGCAAGTGTTGCAGGCATGTAGATTTGCATGGCATGAAAGTGAACGGTGAATAATCATCGAGGCCACTGTTAGTAACTGTATTAGTTTTAGCCGCGTGAAAAGGTGCCGGCCATCGGGCCGTGGCCATTAAAATGAAAGCCTAGCTTTATAAATGCCTAACGTTAACAAGTGGAGGGGAGTAACCACAGTGACTCCCCTGCACCAGTTTGGTGCGCACTCCAGCACCAGTGCAGACTCTCTGGGCTCCGCAGCTGCCACTCTTAGCAGTGGTACGGGAAATTTGTTCATGGCACAGACGATATTCTACCTGTACAGCTAACTGCTACTGCAGTTGTTACAGTGGAGCAGCGCTTTGTTTTGGTGACAGTAGCAGTCAGTGGGATCGTTCCTTCATTCACCCTGTGCAGTGCATTCCGGTGTGTAGTATGTGCAGACTAGTCCTGCACGTTTAACGTCTGCAGTCTATGCCTGTGTGTCTAGTGCCATCAGTGATTGGCGTATGCACTGTATTTAGTGTGAGCGGCATATTCCGGCATGCTGCAAATTCCAGCAAATGTGCGGTCCCCCATCCAATTGAAATGGCCCTCGTCTTTTGCAGGGTCTTTCAGTAATTAGTACTTAGCTCGGTTAGAAAGTAAGCCCAGAAGGATGGAAATAGTGGTTTGCTGTACCTGATAAGTGCTAAACATATTTGTGGTTTGGCTGTCTCATACACCTAACCAAAGAGCGGTCCCAAGTTAGTGAGCCTTTAAGAGGGCCTGCAACCCAAAACAGAGCTCCTCTGACTGTTTGGAAAGATCAGGATGATTTTACGTGTTATGTGTTTATGTGTTGATCTTATAGAGCTTCTGACCACCACAGTGGTGTCTTTCATTAACTGAATGTCATATCGGGTATTTCCGTTTTTAGAAAACGGACCGTGAGCCAAGCAGAATACTCCAATTTTTGTTAGCATTGCGAGTTGCATAAAGACCCAAAACTTCTAACTTTACAATGGGTTTACAGATGCTGTTTTTTACAGGTGATATTTCTCTTGTTATTTCAATGTTAGAGCAATGAAATCATAAAACGCATATTCATATGAAAAGTAGACATCAAAGAAATTGTCTGCTTTCGGAATTCACGCCACCTTCTTCCACACACCTCTGCTTCCTCTGTCTCTGTGTTCTTTTTGCCCAGCATTTTCACAAGGTAAACTAAAACCTAGTTTTAATCTAATCCTTTTTGGTACATGAATATTTTCCATAATATGTTTGCAATTCTAATAATTACAAGTATAATTCAATGTTTAATCATAATACATTTTTAATCAGGTATTTCCAGTGGTGGGTGTCAATTTGATTTTTTTGAAACGTGTTGACATTGTTCAATAGTGATATGTCGTAGTATTTATTATACGTTTTTAGGTCAAAATTTTGTAGGAATAATGGAAATATAACTCTTAACAAAATGATCCAGGATTTTTGCAGTTTTGGGTTTTGTGCATGGGTCGATATGGATCACCTGACAAATTTAAACTTTAGTGTAACGACCTATGGTAGGTTAACCATTTATATCAGTAAGAACTCAGTTAATGGTGAATCCAATTTAATAATTATTAGGAAAAAAACCTGCAATAATGCTTCAATACCCCTTTTGCCTACTTTTAGTCAAGCAGCTTATGCCATAAGCTTGTAACGAAGTCTTTTTATTTTTTATTTTATTTTGCAATTCTGCTGAAAACGGTAGCCAAGTGCCAAAGTATATACGATAAGTTACGATAAATTGTTGGTGTTTAAAATTAAACACCAAAGCTTAATTAAATTGATGGTAGGTTACCGTATTTATAATCAACTATTAGATTTTTTAAAGCATTAATTTCTTCAGTTTTATTTCAATTTTATTATTATGCAAAACGACAGTGTAAGCAATACGTGCCGTAGTTAATTATTGTTGTACATTGGGTTTATACATCTTCACTTTGTAATGGGAATCAGGGACTGCTCACTGTTACAGTTGTATAAAAAGGTATACACTGTCAAAGGATTGCCGCGCTAATGTGTCACAACGTATTTCGCAATGTCGTAATGTGTTTCCAGATTTTTGCTTAGGGGTGCAGTGTTCTAAAAATGAGCATTCATTTAAATATGTTTGTCCCAGATATTCTCTTGATATTCTTTTCATCCGTAACTTTAAAACATTTTTTCATTAATGCCAATTATTATTTTATTTTAATTATTGTGTTATATTTCCACAACTTTATAACTTTATTAGGCAACCCGTAAATGCATCCCTTCCTGATAAAATGGAGAATGTATTAATGTATCTCAAATACGTAACAAGGGCTTACACCAAGAATAAATACGTTAAAATTTGTTTGATGAGCTTATTTGATTGGCATTTGAAATTAGTTGGTGCGTCAATTTCATCGCTATGTTTAGTGTGGGCATGTATGTGTCACATACTGTATCTGTGACTAAAACCTAAACTAAAATACCCATCTTTTTAGGCTTTTTATCATTATAGCATGTGACGAACTTTTAATGCTACTTTGCAGTTTTGGAAGGTTTCCGTCTAAGGAAGACTGAGGTTTCTGAGACTGAGACTGAGACTGAAGATGCACCTTGCTCTGTTTCATTAAAAACATCCGTAGCTAATTTAAAAGTTGTCATCCATCCTCATTGGTGTCCGTTTTAACTTTTGTTCTCTTGACTGACAGCTCTATCATTAAACAACTTCCTGAGACACTTTCAGTTCAGAATGACTCAGATCGTTACCGCGTACCAGCCCGATCGTTTCCACTTACTGAGGGTTAATTTCTTGGTTCCACTCACCGATTAAAATTTTTCCTAATTCATTGCATCTGGAGTCGGGATGCAAAAGAGGTTTTATTGGAATAAGAAGACTGTATTATCAAAGCGAAAGTGAAAATCTACAGCTGCCAAGAGTGCTTGAACTGCCTATAACACAACGTAACAAAAAACATTTGACGTCGCTTCGGCTGCTCTCTATTGTTTCCAGCGGAACAGAAACCGTAAACAGATGGTTTAATCCTAATTACTTAGTCTTTAGTCCATCTCTCCCTTCTGTTCTTTAATCCCCTCTCTCCCTTTATCAGCCTCCCTGTTAAAGGGGGAAGGAAGAGATTATCTGTCAATCTGTGGATAAGAGTTGCGTAAACTGATAGCATTTATCTCTGAATCAGTTTAGTCACTGAATCAATCTTTGCCTCTGTTTAGATATAAATCGGTGAATAATTTTGTAAGTACACGCGGAAACTATTGTCTCAATTCGGATTCGCTAAACCCACTGTAGCTAAACTATTAGACCACTAAGGCTCATCTGTTATATTCACAAAATCCTTTTGTGATGTTATATTAGTATGGTCATTGAACTTGAGTGATGAAGCAGACTGGAAACTTCAGCAATACCATGGAATAACTGGTGCCATTATGGGTCCATATCTTTGAGTGGATTGTTACTGAGGCAAACTCAAATTGACCCAGTGCTCAAGAGGAAGAATGCCTGCCTCGGCTGCACTGTGTGACCAAATCATTTCATTAACCAATTATTGATGATTGTTATTTCTGCTCCTATGTTGGTATGACTACTCACAGCGCGTGCTGTAAAAACCAATCGACAGTCACCTATGAGAGATATGGACAGGAGGCAGCCAGAAAGAGGCAGATGCCCAGACTTGTGTCAGATACTGGGCAAACCGGTAACCTATGGGTTTGTTGTCACTGTCCATCAGTAGCAGATTCCACTCTGTGTATTATCTATGGGCATGCGGTTTTGGTCTGAGATAGACAGAGGGAGAGAGATAAAGAACGAGGGCAGGAGAGATAAGCTTGAAGATGATATTTTTTTTTTGTATCAGCATGTGGTTTGAGAGGATGGAGAGAGTGACTGAGGCAGAGGGAAATGGAGTGAACACAAGCGTCCTGTATCAGCATGTGGTTTGGGTTAAAGAAATAGCTAGAGATGGAGCTGGCAGTTATTGGGTAGTTCCAACAAGCTTAATTGGATGTCCTTCCTTTTTCTTTACTGTATATTCACTGGTTACTGCCTTAGCCGTCCTCCGATTCTGTCTTAAGTTCAGCCATGTATATTTTTTTGTCTCCTCTCCTTTCCATTTAGGTTATTTCCTTTTAAATGATTAAAAAAAAATGTAATCTGATTCAGATTGTCAGCCCCTGGAGATAGTTCAAGACCCTGTTCTTGTTCTGTTGCCAGAGAGCCCCAGGTGTTTTTGGCAAGTCGTCCTGTACCGTTGACACCCGAATGCTTGTGCCTGTGTACGCGTGCTGGTTTGCAGATTCACGTGCCTCCTTCTGCAACGGACAGATTATGCAGTAGCTACAGTCACTGTCCGTCACGGTGGTCACACATCGAAATGTGGCATGTTCAATTCATATTTTACATATGGCTCGGCTTGAAAGAAATGTCACCGTTGCTGTCGAAAATCAGGTGTCTGTTTTTGTGTGTTTGCTCAGTAGATGTGCGAGTCTGAGCAACGATTGAGGTAGGTTTTATGTGTCAACACAACTTTCTTTGAGAGTCTATACATCGGAGTGGGATTTGTGGTGTCAGTGTGGGGCCAGGGTGTTAACCTAGAGCTCCAGTGTCTCACAAACGTGTGAATACTCTCTCTGCCTCATCGTACAGTCACGTGCCTATAGCACTTACTTCTGCTGGCCTATGTCATTTTCCCCTTGGTCAAATAACACGGGTAACAGCTTGTGTAAGTCAGGGTCAGTCACTGTAAAAGTCCCCCGGGTTGCCAAGGTGCTGTGAGGATGCCTCGAGCCTCTCTGGAGATTACCACCAGACTGGGGGTTCGAACGGCAGACTCTTTTTCTTTTTCTTTTTCTTTAATGAACGTTGCAGAGTTGTTATTTCCAGGCTTTGATAAAATGCTGACTGAAGAGAAAAAGTGAAGAACAGCACAGTTTGTGTATGTGGTGTGTGTTTGTCAGAACTTGGATATGTGTGACCTGCTTGTGTGCGGTTTAGTGTGCCTCAGAGTACAAGGTTTGCACATGCATATTTGTTGTATACTTCTGTGGGATTAGTTGGGGTTTCTGATTTTGTTCCTGACAAAGAATGAATGCAGTCTTGTGTATTTTTTTTGCTTGCTTTTCACCACTTGGGTTATTTGTGTGTGTGCGTGTGTGTGCCTGTGTGTGCCTGTGTGTGCCTGTGTGTGCGCGTGTGTGCGCGTGTGTGCGCGTGTGTGTGTCTGTGCGTGTGTGTGTGTGTATGTGTGCGTGTGCATGTGCGTGTGTGGGTATGTGTGTGTGCATGTGCGTGTGTGGGTATGTGTGTGTGCGTGCGTGCGTGCGTGCGTGTGTGCGTGTGTGTGTGTGTGTGTGTGTATGTGTGTGCCTGTGTGCATGTGTGTGCGCGTGCGTGTGTGGGTATGTGCGTGTGCGTGTGTGTGTGTGTGCATGTGTATGTGCATGTGTGTGCGCGTGCGTGTGTGTGTATGTGTGTGTCTGTGTGTGTGATTCTTAACCACAAACAACAGGAAACCGATGTGACCCACAACCTTTTGCTGTGTTTCACATAAACCCCCTCTCTATAATCTAATAGTTCACATGAAAACACGGACACACAAATGCGCACCAGGGCCCATATTAACAGCATGAATTGAGAGATGGATATATGTGAACACACTACATTTCCCCCCCCCCCCCCCCCACGAGTTATTCGTCCCCCTTTCCTTAATTTCCTAAAATGTTAAATGGTTTTATGGCCGCCGTAACATACAATGGCGTGTTTCAGTGGTGACGTTCTCCTCTGCTTTCCTGACCTCCTTCTAGGTACCAAACACGAGAGCGTGCATACTGGCACAGTGACGTGCACACACTGACACAGTGACCAAATAAAACAACCTTGTTTTTCAGTGGTCTTTCTTCTGTCTAATTGTATGGCTAAAAGAGTGTTTGTATGAGTAATTATTAATGTCAGGTATGACAGAAGTTAACCAATAACAGCACTGATGATTCTTTATAATTTTTGTCAGAATGGACTGAGATATGTTGGTTTGTCCTTATGTCACCAATTCCAGTTGTCAATGAAAATGGAATTTTATAAGATAATGATACATTTTAAGATCAAAAGGATGTAGAACGGGAAGCATTTTAGTCTGAAGCATGTCTATGATGCAACAATTAAATTACTATTCTTTGTGTGTTTTAAATTTGAGATATGCATTTGCTATTTAGTTAGTAGAAGTCCGTCTGTTTGTAATTAGCCTGTCTGGTCTCCAGAATGTAATTTTCTGTGTTTACCGACCATAAACATTGTACATTGATTAACCCTCAATTGTTAACTTATAGAGTTACTAATGGCGATTGAAGCCATAATTTAAAAATTGAATTCACATATTTCTGGCTGGATACATTTAAAAAAAAATTAGTTTTCAATCTCGTGTTTTCACTGGGGTATGTTCTCACCAATATGGAGAAGCAGATGGGGGGGGGGGGGAATGGAGATTCCTGGCAGCTGAAGGAGAGATAAAAAATGTCTTACTGGAAGTCTTGTTCTTTGTGAGTGAGAAAGAGAGAAGGACAGAGAGAGAGAGAGAGTCTGATTAAAAGATGGATACTCAGAACGAAAGACAACCCTATAAACCACTTAAAAAGACAGTGAGGTTGACACCTTAACATCCTCCCCCTCTCTCCATTCTTAAATATCCCCTTTCCTTTCTCTTTGGGTACTTTGCGTATCTTTGAATTTTGGTCAAATGCACTGTTCACTGTCATAGCCAACTCTTTTCTTTCCATTTCATGTTCAAAGGGTATTAATGACTCCTGTGAAAGGGGGCAAATAAAATAGAGAAGTTTCAGAAACTCTTTAAAACATTATCAAAAACTTGAAAGAGTGGTATATATTACAAAGACTCTTCCAGTGATAAATGTTATACAGTAATCCTTACTTAATGTTATAGGCCTGGTTTTAACCTTCTCTAAATGATAAAGTGAATGTTTGTGTGTGTATCTATTTTTCCCCTACTATATCTTAACTTAAGTGTTCATGTCGAATTTTAAAACTTTTTATTCTAAACCTGTTTAGAGTTAGGTACTATATCATTAAAAAACACACACACACATTCTGAAAATTAGGATTTGGTTGTAAAAAATTTGAATGTGCGTTTTTGTAATGCTATACCTTAAGACCCTCTCTTAATAGTAGTTTAAGGATATCAGCTTGCTTTATAATATTTCATATATCAATTACGCTAAATGGAGAAAAAATGTTGATCATCTTCCTTCTTCCCACACCCTGCCCGATGTCTCCCCTTTCTTGCTTTTGTTCATCCCGTATTTCTCTCGGAATTAGAGTGGGATTACCCTCTGTAGCTTTAAAAGATTACCCATGCCTTCTATTACACAACTTGTTTTGTGTTAGTGTGTGTAGTGTGTGTGTGTGTGTGAGTGAACGTGTGTTTATGGTAAGAGATTATAATATTTTACCATAAAAAGATTAACAATTAAAGGTAGAGGTAAATCATTATTTACCAGGTTTTATCCGCTTGCGTTGCAGTGAGCACGTCAGAATCTACTTGAAGCTGTTGAATGATTCGTCCTGTTGACATTTAAAGTCGGAATAAGAATAATAAAAATCATTTTGTCAGTCGTCTTGTCCTAGTATGTTCTGGAGAACCACAAATGGGCATTGGGGATAGTATCACTGAAGGCTCAGGGGTTCCCTCTACTGGTCAGTGTTTTAAACAGCACTTTTCTGTCTGGTGCGAGTGCAGCTCAAATTGAGGTGATTCCCTGTAAGATCTGCGGCGACAAGTCCTCCGGAGTACATTATGGAGTCATCACCTGTGAAGGCTGCAAGGTGAGAGGAACCCGCCTGCTCTGCCGCACCGGGACGAGTACAGCCCCTCAGAACAAACACTCCCTCTCTCTGTCCCCCTCCCCTTTTGCCTCCGCTCACAGGGGTTTTTCCGACGCAGCCAGCAGTCCAGCGTGTCGTACTCCTGTTCGCGTCAGAGCAACTGCCACATCGACCGGGCCAGCCGCAACCGGTGCCAGAGCTGTCGCTTGCAGAAGTGTGTGGCTCAGGGCATGAGCCGCGACGGTGAGGGGGTGGCAGAGGTGCCGGGCCGGAAACACATTGAACTGATACGGTAAAGGGCAGACGTCAGCAGATGAGATGGTGAAGTGCGTTAATTCAATGAGTTGCTTTGACCACAGCTGTGAAGTTTGGCCGCATGTCGAAGCGTCAGAGGGACTCCCTGTTTGCTGAAGTGGAAAGACACAGACAGCAGCAGCAGCAGCCCCAGAGTAGCCCGGGTGAGACCCAACCCAGCCTGTCATACCGCGACAAGGAGCCGCGCAATCGGTCGCCACACCGGGTCCAGCCCCTTCTGTCTTCCTACCCCTTCCATATGGAGCCGGAACTCTCTGCCTGCTCCCCGGACATGCAAACCTACTTGGATTGTTCTCAAGGAGAGCCCCTGGCTACACCCCCTGCCTACAGGGGCCCCTGCACATCACCAGTCTCCAGTTCACAGGGCAAGGGGGGCAGCAGTACTCAATCAGTGGGAAGAGGTGGGTGTCAGCGCCATCTCTTCACAACAGTTGAATTATATTTTTATCAGTATTATATTGTATTTCAGTCTCTTACAATAACTGTCTTTCTCTCTCTCTCTCTCTCTCTCTCTCTCTCTCTCTCCCTCTCTCTGTGTATTTGTCAGTAGAGAGGTTTGACTCTCGACATCCTTCCCCAGATCCGCTTGGATTGGGGTTGTCTAGAGGGGAGATCGGGGTGAATTATGACCCAGAGGACCTCTTCTTCCCCTGCCCCACTTCGGAACTGCACATAGGTAAGAGAACAGGGGTCAGGGGTCTGCACCTACAGGTTCAAAACAAGCATCAGTGTCACCGTGAGGCACATCGGCTGTGCTGATTTAGTCGTACCCCAGCGTCACGCAGCGTCACCGAGAGAGAGAGAGAGTCCTGAGGTGTAGTATGCCCGAGGTTGATGCACTTGATGCAGATGTATTGTGCCTGATTCTTTTTCGCTCTTTTTCGTAGAGGAGGTGTGCGACAGCATCGTGCGGTCTCACAGGGAGACCAGCCAGTACAGAGCTGAAGAGCTGCTGGCATTAAGGTGGAAACTCTTCAGCAGAGAGGAGATTCACACCTATCAGAGCAAGGTGCCGCGCTTTTCCCCCCCCAAATATGTGTATAAAATTCTCCTCTTCGTGCATTGTAACAAAGCTCTATCAGAGTGAAGTACCAGTCCATCAAATTATAAAAAATCATTGTAAACATTAATATTACAAAATATTGATAAAGAGCAAAGTTTGTTGAGATTTTTGTCCTGCAGATCTGCCGTGACATGACAGTCCTGAGGGTCAGTTGGCTGTCTGTGCTTCCTCCCTCTACAGTCAGTGGACGAGATGTGGCAGCACTGTGCCCTGAGGCTTACGGACGCTGTACAGTATGTGGTGGAGTTTGCCAAGCACATCCCAGGATTCCGCCAGCTGTGTCAGAACGACCAGATTGTTTTGCTCAAGACCGGTAAGACTGAAGAGAAATGGCGCACTGTCAGTGTGGGTATGAACAGCCCTAATGCTACATTTCCTTCTCTGTCTCAGGCTCCATGGAGGTGGTTCTGGTGAGGATGAGCAGGATGTTCAACACTGAGAACAACACAGTCTTTTTTGATGGCAAATTTGCTGGCCCTGAGCTTTTCAAGTCCCTGGGTGAGAACAGAGTCTTTCCTAGTTATTGCCTCACTAACTGAGAATACATCTAGAGCGTGATACATCCTCTTGCTGACGTAGTAAAACATTGACTCTTTCACATGAACACCATCTGATTAATTTAAACCGCTAACTAGGGTTATCTGACTGGACTGAATATTTTCCTCCAATTTGGCTTACTGTCCTTCTAACTCTTCATCGCCCAGCCTGCAGTGACCTGATGACCTCGGTATTTGACTTCGCTCACAGTCTGTGCGCCCTGCGGCTGACTGAGCAGCAGGTGGCGCTCTTCAGCGCTCTGGTGCTCATTAACTCAGGTAAGACAATGGTTTCAGTTGAAATAATAAGTGCATGTCTACATTTGACTCTGTTTACTCTGTGCTTTTGCACAACATCTCTCTGCACTTGCTCAGTTGTCATGATATAAAGGCAAAAAGTGAAGAAGGCACATGGCGTAATGTTTTAGGTTAATGTTACCAATCAGTTACCACTCCCCAGATCTCTGCCAAGCAATTCAATAATAAAATTATGTAAGTGCCTTGCACAAAATAAATCAGTTGCAGTCTTCTACATTCGAGACCACTTGTCACCTATTGCTGTGAAAAAATGTACATGTCATCAATGTGTGTTTGTGTTTGTTTTTGTGTGTGTGTGTGTGTGTGTGTGTGTGTGTGTGTGTGTGTGTGTGTGTGTGAATTAGACCGTCCATGCCTGGAGGAGAGAGGAAGGGTGGAGAGAGTGAGGAAAGAGGTGGAGCTGGCCCTCAACCACACTTTGCACAGAGACAATCAGCAGGGCCTCCTGCATAAGGTGAGACTGAGCTGAAAAGAGAGACAGAGGGACAGAATGAGATGGGGTGGTTAAAGTAAAGGGTATGATGTGGTAGGAAAGTCCAGGGACTGGGTTTAATGGTTATGTAAACAACAAGTTTTCGCAATGAAGTGACCCGTTGTGATATTTGTATAAAGGATTACAATGTTGTCTGGGAGTCCAGGTTTCCAACCGTCCATAACTGTAAAGGCAGTTCGTAAAAAAGACTTACAATTCTGAATCTGTCCGTAAAACAAAGTCTGAATATTTGTAAATTTGTGCTGGAATTAAACCACGTGTTATGACTGGTCGTTTGTCCATAGTCACAATCCATGCACTACTGTACCCAAGAGTTGCCTGATCAGTTCCTATTTACTTTGAGATACTGTTTCATTCACAACAGCATAGAAACAATTCCATTCGCCCTGAATATCATGAACACAAATAGGCTGATTGTTGCTCTAATTTCGGAGCCTCAGGGACAGACCAGAGACTAAGCTAACTGTGTGAAGATGGCACAGTTTAAACTACAGGTAACGGAAATGGAGACGAAAATAGTCAACTGAGTTGTACAAACAATGGGACTGTGTTGGGATTTGGTTTACAGATTCAAAACCGGCCAAAGAGGTTAGAAGTAAACACACGAAGTAATTGGAAAAGTTAATACCCGCTTTTATCGTATTGCGTTTGTTGTCACAGTCGGTCTTTATTAAAATGATGCAATAATATGATTATTATGAAAGTGCGTCTTTTATTTGGTGGCCGTAGAAACGCTCAAACCCAGTCATGACATTAAAAACCGAAACCCAAGGTTGGCAACCCTGCTGGGAGACAAATCAATCCTAGAATAATGTGGTAACGTTTGAGCAGTTCCTTTTTGAACACCCTGGGGGCTACTTTCCTAAATTAGGGTCAACAAGGGTCTGTGGAATACTGACACATTTCTGTGATTTCCAGCTCAACCAGAAAGTGGCGGTGTTGAAATCTCTGTGCGGTCTACACATCGAGAAGCTGCGCTGGTTCCGGCAACTATACCCTCTAACCGTGCACTCCCTCTTCCCTCCACTTTACAAGGAGCTTTTCGGCTCAGATTCAGACCTTCCCCTCCTGGGCACACACTGATCGGCAACTAGGATTCCAGTAAAACCGCACACACAGGAAGTGACACACGGTGTAGCTGCCGTAGAACTGGAGGATATGATGACACTG